>ML786302.1:317433-343691 GCA_009831015.1 Picea engelmannii | reverse complement strand
GAGAATTACACATTCCAAATGGCCAAGTAGATACCTTTGGAAATATATTGAGTGTTGTGATGTCCAAAAAACGTTGTTTAGGGCCTCAAAATGGCCCCAGAAGTTTGTTACCCAAAAAACTATAGAAAAACTACCAATATGTGGAACTATTTTGAATTAGTAGAACAGGTGGGTGGGCACCTGTATCCACCTTGATCATATTATTTTTCCACTCTCCACATACAACAGTCCCATAACTCAAGTTCTACTCCTGCAACAGTTCCAATCCTCTAATTCTCTTCCCCACAACTTTCATAGCCCAAGGAATGTACCCCCTTCACTACTCATAGTACCTTAGGATGTACCATTCATTTATCAGGTGTTCTATTGTAGTTGGCTGGATGGAAATCTCTCAGTTGGGGACTCTAGGAACTCTCAACTGCTTCAAGAGTGCTCAAAATATCCTTTACAAGGCTCTTGAACCATTTCCTCAACAAGAAAACACACTACAGACTTACAACCCATTCATAAGAACTTAGGAACATTTATCAGCATAACACACAACCAAACAATGACTTTATTTAAGCAAAACATGGTTGGTTCTCTTCCCAACACTCAGTTCCTCTCTTGATGCCCAAAAACTACATGTAAAAATTGTCTCCTTTTTGCATACGAATTTCCTTTCTTTCCCCTTTCTTGCTTGACCCTCACTCTTCCTAAAGATGATTGTAATTATTCACATGATCTCCAATAGCTATGGGATGTGACTCCTCACACCCACCCTCTTACATGAGTTCAATGAATCACTTTGGGAACACTCAATAACAATTCAGAAGGTTATACATAATGATAATATAAATATGGCATGTGGGTTTGGATTAATACCCATGCATAACCCCCCCTTGGACACCTCCCTCTTGTGGAATCATAGACACCCATCATTTTGATCCCTATCACATCACAACTAGTGATTTCTTTTTTTATTAATTAATTCAATGTACATAATATACATTTCATCCCTCAGACACATTAAATCAATACAGGGTCTTCAGCCCAACACATCGACTCAACAATCTAATTCACATTTATACAGTTACATTATAATTTGCAGGGAGTAAAACTAGGGATGTTACATTCCCCTCCCACTTATCTTTGCACTATCCTCAGTGCACAATACCATACAATGTACACACAATAAGAATGCTAGGCTCTCCAAACTTTAATAAACATATAGGCTCTTTGACCTAATATCACATAGGAATTTTATCCTAAATATAATTATATAGGCATTTCAACCCCATAAAACATAAATACATAGGTTCTCCAGAACCAAAACATAGATACATAGGAAATCCGACCCTAAAACATAGATACATAATCCACTGGAATTCTTCTAGAGCTAACCTGATTCCCCCCAACTCTCTTCCACTTGACCTGCACAACTCAAGGAATGTATCCCCTTCACTACTCTAATTCCATCAAGATGTACCTTTCTTTTATTAGGGAATACCCAAGGAATGTTCCCCCTTCATTGTCCTCAATCCATCGAGCTATACCATTCATTTATTAGGGTCTCTCTAGCACAAGTAATTAGGATTATCACTATTGGGAACTCAAGTGACTCACTTCTAGGAAAACTACCACGAAAAAAAGCATCAACAACCTTGTTGCTCCAGTGAAACTCACGCAGTAGTTCACTCTTTAGGTCTGACAACCTGGTCCTTCGATAGTGGAACTCCCACATAATAGTTCACTCTTTAGGCCTGAAAACCTAGTTCTTTTGCAAACCTGATAACTTTTTTGTTGTTTTTGTAATCACCCTCTAGGATTAGGAATCTATTTCATGTTATATAGTTCCTCAAATGATCCATCATTTTCCAAGGTGTTCTTGTGCAAATGAATGCTAACTTCCTGCTAGAATTCCACTAGCAATCTATAACTTGTGGTAATCATTTCATTTGCATCATATGCATGCAGTACATATGAGACATCATCATACAATTTTCAATTATAAAATATTCAAATCTGTTTTATATAGGAAAACATAATTTCCCAAGAACAATTTTTTTGCTCATAATTGTTTGGCTCTTGCAATAGTGGGAATCAGTCTTCTTCATGGGTTTATACCATTTCCATGTCCAAGACCTTTCCTACAATTTCCTCAACTTTCATTCAACCAAACCAATTGTCAATATTCATGTACATTATCATTTCATTGCATCATTTGCAATCAGTCCATGAAGTGATTTCAAAATTATATTACTCTAAAATTCAATCACTTCTAACTATTGTTCATATTAATATGGAATGCAACCATCATTCATTTCTCATGCATTACCTAGCATGCCAATATTTTCATTATACAATCATAATTTACCAATACAAAACCAACGTGCCAATAGTCATGGCCACATCCACACAGTGCATCCTTTCATTTACTCTAGAATACCACATATCCATGTCATGTATTCTACCACGATGAGTTGGAAGGTCTAGTCATTTCCTTAACACATTATCCAAACCCTTCCAAATTACTTGTTCGATTATTTGGTTACCTTCCTCTTCAACCCATACATGACACTAGGAACATGATCCCTTAGTGTTATTTAGTGTTGGAAAAGAGATAGTATTCCAAACATTGGTTATATCGGGGAAGACAAATATGCATTTGTATGGCACTATAACCTTTCCATATACAACCACAACATGTCCTAACACATGGTTCTATATTGGCATTCATTGTTATAACAAGAATAATGTCTCATGACTTGACTTCGTTATGATCTCATAACCAATATAACATTATATGCAATTAAATTTTACATAAATGCATTAAAGCATCAATAAAATTTGTATATTCAAGGCCCTCTACCTTTACATTGTTAAGGTTTTAGCTATTATTAGGTTTCTTTTCAATTCACTAGATAACCATAGCATAGATAGGATCACTAAGAAATACACAATCACAAGAGACACATCATTTATCCAAGGAAACCCTCATGGGGGAGAAAACCCAGCAAAAACTTCCTTAATATAGAATGCCAATACAATGCCAAGAGATAACTCAAACAATACAGAAATTCCTCTCCCAAGAATGCACCTCTCTCTCTCTCTCTCTTCCTTCTTCTCCAATTGTAGCTTCAAACTGGCGCTCCGATGAACAAGTGAGTGAGTGAACAAATCAGGCGCTAGCCTCTCTTATTTATACAATCTAGCAGGCGTTGAACTATGGTGTCTTTTCATTGGCAGGGCCAACTTCTCATTCTAGGTGGTTATAACCACTTTAATATATTTTGGGGTTGACTTCTCATTTAGCCTATTACAATTAGGGTTTGACCAATCTGCAAAAGAGGATTTGGTCATTTACAATACCCGACATGATCAATCCACAAAAGGGGATTGATATAATGAATAATACATCAAAAATAAATAGAATACTCTTTGCAGTTACAATATTTTAACACTCTCCCTTAACAAGAAGGGTATTCTACAACAACATCGGGTGAGAGAGAGGAAACCATCATCAACAACATATTGGAACACTGACTGGTGTATCTATAAATCATCAGAATTTTTTCTCATCATCAATATCATCATTCTCAATAGACAGTTGGAATCGTATCATCATCTGCAACAACATAGATTAGTGTAAAAACTAATACATCATCATCACACCACAAGGCTGGTCACATCATGACACCACAAGGCTGGTACAACATCACTGCACGAGGTTGGCACATCATCACAGCACGAGGTTGGCACATCATCACAAAAATTAAGTTGGCACATCATCACAGCAATTAAGCTGGCACATCATCATGAAAATTAAGCTGGCATATCATCATAACAATTAAGCTGGCACATCATTGTTGGGCACTTTAATTGTCTAATTAAATAGATAATAAAGGTGTTCAATATAAATTGTCAAACCCAGGGAAGTTCTGTTATTGCTAGATAATTGTGCACATCCTATGCTAGATTATGGAAGAAACGTTATTCAAATTGTAGTAAGAAACCAAATTGAAAGGTTTAAATTTAACACAAGTTGCTAACACAGCTGGAGATTCTACAGAATCGAAATCACACTTGCATAAATGAAATCCTGAACTGATGGGTGCATAAGAATCTTGGATTATCTAATCTATTCTAACTTTCTATTTTACTCTTGAAGAAAGAAACTATATGCTACTTGTTGAAAGGAGACCTACTTAACTGCAGAAAAGGAATTCACACTTTTGTTTTCAAAGATTAAATCTAATGCATAAAAGGAAAGAAATTCTCCAGCAGTATCGAACAATTTACTCTAATTCTCATGAGACACACAGATGCGCATTAAACACAAAAGAACTGACTATAACAACAGATATATGCTAGAAATGCTAAACAGATCAATTATCCAAATTAAAGAGGTTAATATAAAACAACAAAATAGAGGGGAGTCTATGAAGAAGTTGGGCCCTTTCCCTCTCAATGAATCCACTCGAAAATAGACTACAGTAGGTTAATGAAACTCAATCCACTTCTCTATTGATTCGCCAAAAAGGTTCAGATACAATGTTCTCTTCTTCACTCTCTGTTCACAGCTAAAATTCAGTAGTAATGATTACAAAGGATCTGTTATTTAAAGGCAGAGTTATTCAGTTGAAAATGGACTCAGAAGAGCTTTGAGAATCGAAGATTCTCAAGCTCTTTGTATGATATACAAAATTTGTTACAAAATTTGTTAAATGATCTTCATCGTCAATGTGAACCAAAACGTGTAATATCCTTGAAGATCAGTCTTCATGATTCGAATTTGCATGAGGGACCAGATTCCAGGATCGGTGGATATCTATTGCAGCAGCTTCCAAAAAGAGTGCGCAATTGTTGTAGTCATGTAACAACATGCAGAGTTGGCGCACAACTGTAACAGCCTTGTGTAACAACAACGATCTTTCTTTAAGACTTGGTTGTTCTACACAGTTTAATCATTAGTTTGAATATTCATGGGTAAAATATGAGAAACTCTACCAATCCAACATGTTAAAGTGAATAAAATATAAAAGCAAGATTAATGATGTATACCCTGGGAAAAAGGGTCTTAGAAACAGTTATTAGGCATTTAGCATAGAATTGGTAAGGTTGAATGAGAAAATGAGATGGTGAAAAAGGGACATTTCTGGGTCATAACATGCCCCCTAACTGAAAACATTGCATGTCCTCATGAAAACCTAAATCAAGCCTGACACTGAGTCTAAGTTAAGGAGGTGACTCATCCAGTGCAAAACTGCTAAGATGATCACTAAGTACCAGTATTGGAAAAACTTGTGTGTACCCCCAACATCTGTTATTTTCAAAAATCTATCTGTGTTGCTTTGTCTTTAAGAACATAAACAGTTTGAGTTGTTGGAGTTATGGCTGGTAAGTGTAACAGAGGTGTTTGTTTTAAAGCTACTAGTAAACCAACAGATGCTTTATGATATCAATATCTCCTCTGGCTTACTGGTTCTTGTGGAACAGTAAGGTCACATTCTATTTTTACTAAGAAATTGGTTGGTTCCTCAACCTGTCCATTCATTGGTACTTTAACAATTTTATATCCTTCCTGAAAATAAATATAACCACATTGGTAGAACATGTTCTCTTCATTTTCCTTCATAACAATTGCTACCTAAGCTAATACTCCCAAAGTTGAATTCCCTGATTTCCTTTGTTGAGCAACCTTCAATTCCTTGGTTAGGGAATCTAACTGTGCTTTGAGGTGATCATTTTCTTTCCTTAGTTCATCAATCCTGGCATTCTCAATACTATGTATCTTCTTTTCAATCTGAGAAAATAACGTAGCAAGTGGCACATCATCATTATCCTCTCTAGTTTATGTCACTGGTTCTTGTGTAACAGTTACATCCGGCATGATTGGTTCTTGTGTGACACCCTCTTCCTAGTCAGCTAGTTCTTGTGTGACAGCCTCTTCCTGGTTAGCTGGTTCTTGTGTGACAACTAATTTCAGGGAAGAGGCTAGTTCTTGTGTAACAGCCTCGTTTTGAACAACTGAGGACAATGGGCAAAGAATGGGCACTTCTTTCTCTATATTTGTCCATCCAACTGCAACTTCAACAAGTCTTGTTGACCTAGTTCTCTTTTTTGGTAAAGTAGATATAAAAACAGAAGATCTCCTTTTAGTTTTAGGAGAAGGAGGGTGTTCTTCGATAATCAAGCTAGAAGAAGGAGGGAGTTATTCAACAACCATACAAGGAGAAAATTCTGGGATGTTGGGGTCTGGTAATATCTATACCTCATCACCTGATGAATGATGTACAAAATCATAAAGCAAAGTCGATGATTCTGGTGCAACTCGTTGACATTTTGCCTGCAAGGATGAAACAATGTCTTGGAATTCCTTGCACAAGGTGAAACCAAGAATTCGTACCTCCATAAAATCAGTTATCCTTTCACTTAGATTGGTATCATTGATATCAAAATATAGAAGGTCTGAGTATCATCAATATTAGGACACTCAGTCGCAACAAATCTATCGATATCTTTCTGAGATTTCCTTCTAGATCAATGTTTTATTTTTGAGGCAATTCAGTGGCATTGACAGTAGGGGTTTGAGAGGTTGTTGTAGCAATAGAAGGATTCTGAGTTATTGTTGGCTCAACAGTAGAAGTAGTTGTCATGTTGTTTGTTACAATGAGGACCTGAACTTTTGTTGCAATTAACTTTTCTACCCTAGTTCACTTCCTCGGTAAAGTAGAAATAGGGGTAAGAGTTGTCCTTTTCTTAGCTTTAGGAGTAGGAGCGATTTCTATAAAAACATTTTCTACAACCAAGGACTAAGGCTCATGAGGCTCAATCACATCTATATGAATAGAGTTAAACTATGTTGGATGAATATTGTTGAGGTGTTTCTGAGCTGTGTGAGGGGTGCTTCTGATATTTTGTTTGGTATTTGGAGTTGACTTACGGGGAATTGCAGTCGAGGTTTTAATTGATGGTGTAGTTAATGACACAGGGGTTGACTTTTTTGGGTCGGATGTAACAACATGTGCAACAGTTGACTGGTCTAGGTTGGTTGTAATAATAGGTGAAAAAATGGGTTGTTCAGAGTTGGCTATGGCAGCAGGTATAGTAGATGGCATAGGTACTTCAGGTAATGGGTCATGAGGGAGTCCTATTCCTCTATGAATCAGCAAGCCTATGAGTCTATGATTGGAAAGACAATTGATGGGATGCTTGGATCATTTGAAGAACTGATCCATATTATTCAAAGACTGAAGAATATAATAAGGCATGTTGATTAATTTCTGATGTCTTAAATAGGATAGTATGATAAAGTCAGAAAAATAAACAACTTGGTATCGTCCTTCGTAGGTAATGTACATTTTCATAAATTATGTGACTTTCCCCTAGGGTGTTGGTAAGGAATTGACATCGACACCTCGGCCCTTGGTCTGCACATGCTCATCGTTCACAATAAAATATTCCTCTGCTTTGGGAAGATGTTCTTTTCTGCTAAACCAATTGTTTCCTATTATGGGAAATCCTGTAACGGTAGCCAGAGATTCCTCTGTCACTGGAATTATCACCCCGTTCACTATTGAATACCCTTCTATAGGATTTTGGCTGAACTCCAACACCTCTTCTTCATTAAACCTCTATAGCTTCTTGAAATAAGGAATTCATCCAGCCTATAGAAAAAATTGGTAAACATCTAGGTGTAGCAGCAACGCATCCAGATTTTCTGGCTCATATCTCACAGCTGATCCTCCCATGAAATCATTTTGAGTCTTAACAGTCATAAAGGAGGAGAAACCAACACCTCACCAGAGTCATAACAAGTTTGAACAAGGATTTCATAAAGAACAGAGTGTCTCAGCTAAAATAAGCGTGGTCGAAAAGGTGTTTATAAAATGAGATCTTGAGATTATGTCAGCATGGATGCCTCCCCCCCCCCCAACTAATTTGATTGGATCATGGTGCAATGAGTTTAGGACAACCGAAAAATAGGCATTGAAACTTGCTTTCATATCTTACATCACTTGGGCATGTAGGTTTAGTAATTGTACTTCATAACTTACCGCACGAACCGATCTGTCAGAGTAACTACACTATCCAACCACCATTTGATCTGCATGGAATGGCTGTAATAATAAAAGATGGATCTCGAATGTGAGAAATGACAATATGACAAGTGGAGCATAAGTGGATTCCTTTCTTCGGTTGAACGGTTAGAAATTTGTGGATGTGGAGTTAAGCAATGATGAAGCGGCCCTTGTGGGACAGAGAGAGCATAAAGTAATTTTTGAAAAATGGAGGAAATCTTGACAAAACAACAATGTTGCCATATGTAGAAATGGCAGGAATGCTAAGAAAATATCCAAAAGGAATGATAGCAGTAAGTGTATCAGTAGATAATTTTTCCAGAATTGTGGCATTAGGTGTAACTGCATGCAAGGCAAAAGAGTCGGGAAAAGGTGTAACAGCATGGAAATTGGCCAAAAGAGTGTAACAGCATGTAAATTGGCCAAAGGGTGTAACAATATGTAAATCGGCCAAAAGGGTGTAACAATATGTAAATCGGAAAAATGGGTGTAACAACATATAAATCGGCCAAAAGGGTGTAACAGCATGTGAATCGACTCGAACACAGAAATACTTAGTTTTTAGGAAGTTTTTCAAATTCCAAAAACTAATCCTTTGGCTCCTTCAGCTTTTGTTTGCCTTGCATTTCATCAATCCATCTGCACACAAGTAACTGTCAGATACCCTTCCAGGCTGAATTTCATTAAAAGAAAACAAACAAACAAAAAATTGCAAAAAAAAATAAATAAATAAAAAATTGCATAGTTTATTTATACACAAGGTTTTATTTGAAAACGAACATTTATAAAGATTAGAAGGGGAAGGAGCAAGCTCTTTTCCATCCAAAAAGTGGTAATCTGTGTCAGCTGTAGATCTGGATTTGAATTCTTCTTGGAAAGTGGACGTTGATACAGCCGCAAGAGATGACCATTTGCATATAACTGTGTATTAGATCCATCAATAGTAATTAACCTGACTGTCCCATTGGGAAAAACAATTTCTACCTCATAAGGTCCAAGCCATCGTGTACGCATCTTACCCTGAAATTATTTAAAGAATGAATCATACAACAGATCCCAATCTCCTTTTTGGAATAATTTCTTCTTGATGACTCGGGCATGCCATTTTGTTCTCTGTTGTTGAACCACTATGGTTTGATGAATAGCGTCCAAACACTTTTCATCAAGTTCATTGAGTTGTTACAGTCTGGCCTTCTTTTCCATAGTCAAGTCAAGGTTGACTTTTGATGGAGTTCTTAAGATTTTGATTTCAAATTCAATGGGAAAAACAGGGCTCTTTCCATATACCAACTCATAAGGAGAAAAACCAGTTGTGTTCCTCCAAGTAGTTCGATAAGCCCATAGAGATTCATGAAATCTGTCATACCAATCCCCACAATGTTCCCTCACTATCTTAGTAACAATAGCTTCTATGACTTTGTTGGTACTTTCCACCTGGCCATTACCTTGTGGATGGTATGGAGAAGTTGTTCTATGTAAAACATGATATTCATTGATTAGGGATTCAAACTTATGTGATGTGAAAGGCGGTCATCCATCATTTATTAATTCTCTGGGAATTTCAAACCTAACAAATATATCTTCAAACAAGAATGCTAAGACAAATTCCTCTTAGGCCCTGATGAGTGCTTTTCCCTCCACCCACTTGGTCATGTAATCTGTACAGACCAATATATAGACTTTCTGATTAGAAGGTGGGTTAATGGGCCCTACAAAGTCCATGGCCCATCTCTCAAAAGGATCTAACACTACTTGAGGATGGAGAGGCATCTCATCCCTATGATTTGGCTGACCCATTCGTTGGCAACTGTCACAGGCCTGGACATACTTCTTGGCATCTTGAAATATGGTGGGCCAAAAATAGCCCATCCTTAAAATTTTATGTCCAGTCCTTTTATCAGCAAAAGGACACCCACAAGGGCCAACATGGCAAGCTTTGATAAGATCATAAACTTCATCATCTCTCACACATCTCCTGATTTCTTGATCCAGGCTTGTGTAGAAAAGGTATCCCTCTATCCAACTATACCGAGCACTCTTCTGAATGATTTTCCTTATTTCTCTTGGAGATAGATGTGGAGGTACCTTCCCTGCAACCAAATAATTAACAATGTCTACATACCAAGGTGAGTGAGAAGATACTACAAAAAAATTTTATCTGGAAAATAATCATCTACTAGTGAATTATCATCATTTACATGTAATCTTGAGAGAAAATCAGCAACCACATTTTCTTTTCCTAGTCTATCTACTATAGTGATATCAAATTCTTGTAGTAGTAACAACCATATTGTTACTCTAGCATTAGTAATAGGTTTATTCATCATATATTTAATTGTTGTATGATCAGTATGAATAAAAGTAGGATAACCAGTGACATAATGCTTGGATTTATTGATTGCATAAACTACTACCAAGAATTCTCGTTCAATAACTGTATAATTTAACTCAACAAGAGCCATGTTCTTGCTAATATTTTAGATAGCATAGGGTTATTTGTCCTCTTGTTTCCCTAGTACTACACCAATTGCAGTGTCTGAGGCATCTGAAGAAATATGAAAAGACAAAGCCCAATTGGGCCTTCTCAAAGTGGGAACTGTGGATAATTTCTGTTTCAGATCTGCAAAAGAAAATTTTCATTTGTCAGTCCAACGAAATTCAACATCTTTTGTTAATAGGAAAAACAAGGGAGAGGCAAGTTTGGAATTTTTTTTAATGAATTTCCTGTAATATCCAGCATGCCCTAAAAAACTTCTTACCTCTTTCTGAGTTGATGGAGTTGGAATGTCCAAAATTATCTGGATTTTCGGTGGGTCTACCTAAATTCCTGCATAAGAAATGAAGTGTCCCAACACCACACCTTCGCTCATCATCATATGGAATTTTTCTGTGCTTAAAGAAATATGAGACTATATACATCTTTTGAGCACTTTTTCTAGATTAGTCAGAGCTTCATCAAAATCAATACCATAAGGTATAAAATCATCCATGAATATCTCCATACATTCATTCACGATATCAGATAAAATACCAATCACAACTCTCTAGAAGGTGGCTGGTGCATTACACAAGCCAAATGGGAGAACCTTGTAGGAAAATGTACCCTAAGGGCTAGTAAAGGTGGTCTTATCTTGGTCTTGGGGAGCAATTTTTATCTGGTTATAGCCACCAAATCCATTTAGGAAAGAGAAAAAACAAATTCCARCTAGGTTGTCTAGAACCTAATCAATAAATGGTAGAGGGAAATTATCCTTATGTGTGGCCTTATTCAGGGCTCTATAGTCCACACACACTCTCCACTTACCATTCTTTTTAGGTACAATAACCAATGGTGAAACCCACTTGYTGTTTGATATAGGATAGATGAATCCAACAATGAGAAGTTTCTGGAGTTCCTCCTTAACTRTTTATTTAAGATTAGGGTTCATCCTCCTTTGGGGTTGGAAAATGGGTCGGAATTCTTCCTTGATGTATATATGGTGGGAGCATAGTTCTGAGAAAATTCCTTTCATATCCATGTAATCCCAAGCAAATGCTTCCTTATGTTCAATCAGTAACTTTATCAATCGACAAGTTTCAGCAAAAGATAAATCGAGATGGATGTTCAAGGTCTTTCCAGGTTCGATTTCTACAACGATGCTCTTAGAACTGACTTTAGGAAATAATTTGGTTGTTGTTGTTTCATCATTTTTTTTTACAATATTTTTTGTTACAGCTGAAACGATTTGATTTACAATAGTTTCAGAGAACATTTCTGGTCTCATCTCTTCCTAGGCAATAGGGTCGAAGATTCCATTCAATCGGTGGTGCGTGTTCTATGTAACAGCAGAGGGGTCATAGATAAAGAAGTTGATTAACTCATCCTCTATCTCATCCTTGAAACTTAGGGATTTTCCTATGGTTAACACAGGCAGAGCACTTTCATCCTCAATGTCCATCCATAAATAATTTCCGGGTTCCATATTGGGTGTAGCATGAGGATACAGGGTAATTTTTTTTGTGTCATAACCATCAGATATGGTCATGGAACCAGATCTACAACCAATGAAATCATCAGTTGTAGCTAACCATGGTCTTCCTATAATTAGAGGGTGGCTCCCCAGATAGGTTTTGGGTTTCAAAATGACACAATCAGCAGGATACTCCCACGAATCATCTGAAATGACTAAATGATCGATTACTCCTTCTGGTTTTATGGTGGAACGATCAACTAATTCTAAAACAGTAGGAGTAGGTCAGAATTGCATTCTAAGTTGCAACAATTGTGTAGTTTCTATTGGCATAATATTAATTGATGCCCCTAAGTCAACTAACACATGGGGAATAGGATTTTGTCCAATTTTGACAGTGACTATAGGGTTTCCTAGGTCACCATATTTAATAGGTGGGGTTTTTCCTAACATTAGTTCAAACAAATCCCCCACTACATGCACTATGAGGGGGTCCCTAGGTTTCCTTCCAGGTCTTCTGATACAAAGATCTCTCACAGTCTTGGCATAAATAGGGACATCTCTAATCGCTTGCAATAGTGGAATGTTAACATGTAGGTTTTGCAATTCTCCTAAGAGATTGAAGGATGGAAATTCCATAGTTTTGGTAATTTCCAGTCTTTCAGGGAATGGGGGATCTACTGATTCTTTAATAGGTTGGTCAATTTCTTCTGTATCAGCAAATGGTTTTTCCCCCGATTCCTTGTCTAATTCTGAAGATGGTGCATCTTCAATTATGGTATCGACTATTCTCCCTGATCTTAATTTTATCTCATCATAAGGCATAGGAGTAATAGACAGAGCTGACACATTGTATATATCAATATTCTAAATGACCTTATTATTGGGGTTTTGGTTAACTTTCACAGGCATCTGAGGTCGTAAGGGAGGATTGTTTTGTGGGGCATTGGGAGGTAACTATGGTTGTTGTTGTTGATACTAGGGTTGGAATTGTTGTTTATAGAAGTTCGGTTGATGGTTTTGATAGCTAAGTTGTTGTTGAGGGCCTCTCCAATATGGGTTTCATTGCCCATGGTGACTCTGTTGTTGGTGCATAGGTAACCATGCATTGGGATCCTGATAAGGAAGGAGAATTTGATTTGGAGGGGGAGCATTAATTTGGCCATAGGGTAGCTAATTGTTCCAATAATTAAGTGTTGTAGGAGAGAATTGAGAGTTCATACCTCAGCCTCTTGGTTGCCATTGTCTTCTTTGTGTAATTAGATAGGCAGCCTCTGCTTCCTCATTAGTCTCCTTCATTGATGCTTTTACACCTAGTAAAGAGGCACATTTGTCAGTAGGATGATCCAATTCACAAATAAGACATACCTAAATGCTATTCAGTGGGCACTCCCTTTTCAGATGTTTTTCTCTGCACTTTGGACAGAAAATGGACAATGCCTTTTTTTCTTCTGCGTGTTTTTGTTTAATCTGCAAATTATCAATTTCTGAAGCAAAAGAGTTAATCATTTCTATTTTGAAATATTCTAATAGATTACCTATTTCTATTCTTGTTTCCCCTCCATTGGCTTATTTATGTACCCTTGAAAAAGTGGTATCCTTAGATATATATCCCTTGCCAAGCATATTCAGCATGTCTAAACAATCATCTCTAACCCCTTTTAGAAAAATAGTTTTTATAATGTCCTTACTCACATCTAGATGTCCAAACCTTTGTATATTATACTCAAGTCACTCTACAAAATCTTCGAGGGTCTCATCCTCTTTCTAAGACATCTTAAACAGTTCCTCCCTTCGTTCCCTTGTTTGACAGTAGTCTTGGTACTTGTTCAGGAAAAGTTGCCTCATCTGTACCCATGTTGAGATATTCTCTCCTCCAAGGCTCATGAACCATCTTAATGCATTTCCCTTCCATGTGGCTGCAAATAGTTTAAGTTTCTACACAGTAGTAGTGTAGTCATAGCTTCTACACAGAATATCAAATTCAAACAAAAAATCATATGGATCCTTAGTAGAAAATCCATGGAAATTTGGTAGGGATGAAAGAGGTATGTTGTTCATAGTAGCTATCCCCCTTGTAGGAATATTAGTAATAGGAAAAACCAGGGTAGAGATAGTATTTTCATCATTTACCTAATCCTCATTGTTCTCTGGATCCTCTCGCTTGAACTCCTCTTCATTATCTCTTTGATTTTCCATGGTTTCTCTCTCTCTCCATCAATACAGTAAGTGCCCCACTCCTCCTTAGTGACTATCTGATCATTAATCTGATAAACATCTTCTTCTAGCCTTTCTCTTGCCCGAGCTATACTTTCTCGATCTTCAATATTCTCCAGTGTTTCTTGTTGATTTGTTGGTGACAAACTTTCAGCTTCAGCTCTTGATAAAAGCGATGCTTCAAACTGGGGCAGTTCTGGTGACTGGGGAATTTGTCTCCTTTGATGATTTGAAGGGCAGAAGATAGATCCTGAAGAAGAATATACTCTGGTTATAATCTCATCAACAAAGTTTGGTCTTCCCAGTGCAGGGTTCCTTTCTCCAGGCCCTCTGGTACCTGTAGGGTTAGTATTTCTGGGAATACGTCCTCTTGTTCCTCGATTCATGCAAACTATACATTCCTAAGAAAATAAAACTAATGTGCTTAAAAAAATCTATAATTATCTTCCCCGACAACGACGCCAAAATGTTGGGCACTTTAATTGTCTAATTAAATAGATAATTAAGGTGTTCAATGTAAATTGCCAAACCCAAGGAAGTTTTGTTATTGCAAGATAATTGTGAACAGTCTATGCTAGATTATGGAAGCAACATTATTCAAATTGCAGTAAGAAACCAAATTGAAAGGTTGAACTTTAACACAAGTTGTTGACACAACTGGAGCTTCTATAGAATTGAAATTACACTTGCATAAATGAAATCTTGAACTGATGGGTGCATAAGAATCCTGGATTATCTAATCTATTCTAAATTTCTATTTTACTCTTGTAGAAAGAAACTCTGTGCTACTTTCTGAAAGGAGACCTACTTAACTGCAGAAAAGGAATTCACACTTTTGTTTTCATAGATTAAATCTAATGTAGGAAAGGAAAGCAATTCTCTAGCGATATTGAACAATTTACTCTAATTCTCATGAGACACACAAATGCACATTAAATAGAAAAGAACTAACTGTAATAGCAGATATATGCTAGAAATGCTAAACAGATCAATTATCCAAATTAAAGCAGTTAATCTAAAACAAAAAAACATAGGGGAGTCTATGAGGAAGGTGGGCCCTTTCCCTCTCACTGAATCCACTCGAAAGTAGACTACAGTAGGTTAAAAAAACTCAATCCACTTCTTTATTGATTCGCCAAAAAGGTTCAGATACAATGTTCTCTTCTTCACTCTCTATTCATAGCTAAAATTCAGTAGTAATGATTACAAAGGCTATGTTATTTAAAGGCAGAGTTATTCAGTTGAAAATGGACAGAGAACAGCTTTGAAAATCGAATATTCTCAAGCTGTTCGTATGATATATAAAATTTGTTAAATTATCTTCATCATCAATGTGAACCAAAACATGTAACAGCCTTGAGGACTAGTCTTCATGATTTGAATTTGCATGAGGGACTAGCTTCTAGGATTGGTGGATATTTGTTGCAGCAGGTGTAGCAGCTTCCAAAACTGGTGTGAAATTGTTGTAGTCATGTAACAACATGCAGAGTTGGCGCACAGCTATAACATCCTTGTGTAACATCAACGATCTTTCTTTAAGGCTTGGTTTTTCTACACATTTTAATCATTAGTTTGAATATTCATGGGTAAAATATGAGAAACGCTACCAATCCAACATGTTAAAGTGAATAAAATATAAAATCAATATTAATGATGTATACCTTGTGAAAAAGGGTCTTAGCAACAATTAGTAGGCATTTAGCATAGAATTGGTAAGTTGAATGAGAAAAAGAGATGGTGAAAAAGGGACATTTCTGGGTCCTAACAATCATCACACCAATTAAGCTGGAACATCATCAAAACAATTAATCTAGCACATCATCAGCATGAAGATGGCATCACAGCACTAGGATGGAAACACAACACTACTCCCCCTTTAGAGGGAGGTCCTTTATACCAAGCTTATCTCGAAAGTGCTAAAACTTTACACAAGATAGAGGCTTGGTCAACACATCAACAACCTATTCATTTGTGCTAACATATTGGAGATTTATGGCTCCTCTCTGCACCATGTCATGGATGTAGTGATATCAGATCTCTATGTGTTTTGACTTGTCATGAAATACAGGATTATCTGTCATCTTTATGTAGCTCTTGTTATCACATAGGATCATGGTTGCTTCCATGTCTAGGTTGAATAGACATGTCAACAACTTCCAAATCCATATGGCTTCACAACTAGCAGAACATGCAGCAATGTATTATGCTTACATTGTGTTGAGAGCAATGCTCAATTGCTTCTTGCTCTACCATGAGATCATGCTTGACCCCAGACTGAAACAACATCCTGAAGTGCTCTTCCTTTCAGAGACACTTCCAGCCCAATCTGAATGAGTGTACCCACTCAGTCTGAATTCATGATCTCCATCATAACTGAGACCACAATCTACTATACCCTTAAGGTACCTCATCACATGTTTTGCAGGAACTAGGTGAACATGTCTGGGCTCTACCAGAAACCGACTCAAGGTGTTCACAGCAAAATAGATATTTGGTCAGGTGTTCATCAAATCCATCAATGATCCAATGATCTGTCTATACAATGTAACAACAATCAATTCTGACAAAGTGTCGACCAGGAGCTTCAACTTGGTTTCCATGGGTGTATTCATGAACTTGCACTCCAACATATCAAATCTCTTCAGGATTTCAACTGCATACTTCCCTTGGTTAAATAATATCCTCTATGGACTCTTCCATACCTCAAGACCTAAGAAATAGTGCATTAAGCCAAGGTATTTCATCTCAAATTTTGCAGTGAGCTTCTTCTTACATTCAATGATGATATTTTATTCTCTAGTCAAGAATAATTCATCCACATACAACAATATAAATGGCTCATCATTCATAACCTTGAATTATAGGTTAGAATCAACTTTACTCTTGGAAAAGCCTAAGATCGTCAGAAAACTGTCAATCCTTCCATACCAAGTTCTAGGAGCTTGCTTCAATCTGTACAGAGCCTTCTTCAACTTATAGACATGAGTCTTCATGTCTTCAACTTCAAATACTTGAGGTTGTTCTAGATACACTTCTTCTTCAATGACACCATTTAGGAAAGTTGTCTTTACGTCCATCTAGTGTAACTTCTGCTTCATCTTAGCTGTAAGGGATATGATGGTTCTGATCGAAGTGTATCTAGCTATAGGAGAAAATGTCTCTTCATAGTCAATGCCTTCTATTGGGCCCGAGATATGATCATCTTCATGATGTTATTATACCCTTTTTTTCATATGTACATATGCGTTTTTTATCTTTCAAAGGAGCTTTTTCAATAATTTTATGGTAAAATGATACAATCGGCATGAGGTACATATAATTTGTGTTTTGTGATTCAATCAAGTTTAATTTATCACATTTTATGGTTTCCAAGAGTTAATTCATGTTTTTCTGACGTTACAGGGAAAAATGCACCATGTTTCTTTGTCTGGCACTTGTTCCAGCACTTGATCCAACACTTGTTTTGGCACTTGATCTGGCACTCGATTTGGCACCCAATATTGCACAAAAATGCAAGGCAAGTTGGTGGTTATGGTATTGGCGGCTAGTGGTGGAAAAATCGATCACATGGGTTTTGTTTGTCATCGCCCCCTCCAGCTACTAAGCTCAAGACAACTCGATTCCAGTTGTCCAATAGGGAAATCATTGGGTTCCTTCGTTTTGTTAGTTATGGATGCATTTAATGTAATTTGCCGAATTTAGAGGTGGTTCGACCCTCCTTTGGTCGACCACCTAGTTTGTAAGATTATAAATACCAATAGGATGATCATTAGATTATTAACCAAGTAGCATAAGCATCAGAATTGCCAAAAAAATGATTTTTCTCTATTTCTAGTTTTACATTGCTAGAATAGTGCCAAAACTGCGTTTTTGGATTTTTATGGTGAATTTATCCTGCTAAGGTCATGGTGTGCTTTTAGAGAGTGAACAAAACTTCCTGGGGGGCCCACCAATAGCCTGGTAACTGTCTTCATGTTTATTTTTCATTTCCTAATATAAATTGCTCTCTTTTTATTTTATGTACATGTATATTTTTATTGTGCTAATTAGTTTTCTGTAGCTTACTGTTTTACTTCTCTTTTGCAGGTTAGATGATGATATGTGTTAGTATGTGTTAATTTTGTAGATTAGAAATGGATTGCAAGTATCCATACAAACCCCAAGTCTCTTTACTAATTCTGTGTGCAATTAAAAATTCTCTCTCTCACTATACTAACCCCACATGCAGTTAGATGATAAATTGTGCTTTCTTTTATATTTTTACAGTCAAGCTTAGAACATATTTTTAATTAGAACAGAGCATATTTTAATCTGAGTTTCTTCTGACAAAGATTGATGGATGGATATATTTACTTCTAGTTTTTATAGTTTTCTTATCTTAGTTTTATATAGATTTCATTTACTTAGTTATTGGTTACTATAATTGTCAATTTACTTCTTGATATCATAGTTTAATTTTTGTTTTCAATCATTTTCTTATCATAGCTTGAATGATTAAATTAGACATAGTATAGTTTCCTTTCACGCAATTGCCTTTCATAGATTAAGATGCAATTGAATTTCTTAGTTAGATAATGATGATCTCATCATGATGTTGATGGTTTATACATGAATATGTAGGGTATTTAACATTACTTTTATCATATCTAAGTTTTCATTGGACTGTTTACTTCATACCTTTCATTTTTTCATTGAAATTAGTATTGAGCTTATACCATTAGAACTGTCCTTTGTTGTCAAGTGTCATCGAGATATAATCTGTCACCACAAAGGCATTCACACAACCACCAACATTACATTTGAGTGTTTCATAGGTTAAAGTTAGTTTCTTGCTTTCATAAGTTAGAAAAGATAGTTTTTTGTTTTCATAAGTTTAGTTGATAGTATTTCTTGCTTTCAACAGAATAGATTTCCTTTCATGCATTGCATCGAGCATTTAAATTTCCTTTCAGACAAGAGAAATAGTTTTGCATTAGACATTTAGTTCACTTGCCTTTTAGGCTAGGTAGTTGTTCAATGAGAAGTCTTTGCTTCCTTGCCTTTTTCTTTATGCTTTTGCTTGCTTGTCTATTTGATTTAATAAGTTAGTTAGGTGATTTTTCTTGCTTGTCTATTTTCTTTAATAGGTTAGTTAGGTGTTTTTGCTTGCTTGTCTATTTTCTGTAATAGGTTAGATAGGTGTTTTTGCTTACTTGCTTATTTATTTTCTTTCATAGGATAGTTGCTCATTGAATGTAGGTTGGCAAGTTAAAGGTAGTTTGCTTTCATCATTTTCTTAGTATGCTTAGTAGTTTACCTTTTCTTACTGTCATGAACTAGTTTTCTTTGAATAGGGTTTTTACTTGTTTTCTTAGGAACTATCCATAAGTCCTTGGCCCAAAAGTACTTCGGTTACCTAGTTTCAATTTTCTTAGAAGGGTTTTTTCATTAGATAGGTTTCCTTGAGTAGATTAGCCGTAGATAGTTTCTTTCCTTAGTTAGTCTACACTCCTACCAACCTTCTACCTTTGGCATATATTTTGCTACAACTCTAATTTTACTTACCCCGGGTTGACAATTTAATTGAGGGTAGTTTAGTGTCTTTTTTAGTACATATAAATCACCTAACATTTTTGTGCCGCTACCGGGGAGTTGTCTTAAGGTAAGAAGTAATTAGGAATTAGATCATCCTTAGCCCTTATCATTAGTTTGGTGGCAGGGGAACTTTAATACAAAAGGTAAGAATCTATGCATCTGTTATAGTAGGTTCCCCCAAATCCAATAGTAGTTTTTTTTTTTGTTGCTTTCATGAATAGACCTAGGAATCAAATGGTATATTTTTCTTTTTGTTTTTGCTTTCTTTCATGAATAAGATTAGAGACCCACAAGGTAGATACATTAAATCAAAATCAAACCTTTCAACCAAGGTTCCTTCCAATCTCTTTGGGGGAAGGAACGTTCCGCTTATAAAATCCACAGACCGATACCGAAAAACAGGCGCTAGCTCAACCCAAAGAGCTAGAATAGTCTCTGAAGGGACTAACACAGGGAGCACTATAGAACAAGAAATTGAAGCATCAATCATACTAGGATAAGAGGCAAGACCACTCGAGTCTTCCACAGAACCAAACAATACAACCTTGTCTTTTACACCACCACCAGGGGACTCTAATTTTAAGGATATCATAGACCCTGAATAGGTGAATCTTTTGTTTGGTAGCTCAACCAATGCAATTATCTCTCAAATTGACATAGAAAATTTGGCACCTATAATCTCAACCGGCTCGAGTAGAGTCCCAGACATCAAATCAGTAGGAAGACCTTTTCATCAAAGAGAAACTTTGTTCTCTTCAAAGATAAAACCACTTAGGTACTCTCTTTTTGGAAACCAAGCCAATATGGGTGATTAGGAGGACCATAACAATGTAAGACATGGGGAGGAATAAGAAACTAGAAACCAAACCGAAACTATCTTCGGATTTCCAATTTTAGACACCACTCCAAATGTCAACATGAAGAATATTCCTCTCTCAGCACTGCCTACCTTTTATGGTAAAACTAGTGAAGATCTAGACACCTTCCTATTTGAATTTGACATCTTGTGCAGGAGCTACAACTATGTGCAAGATGTCTAGAAATTAAAACTCTTTCTTGCCACCCTCAAAGACTCTGCATTAAGATGGTTCATGGGATTGGGAGAATCCAGCAATAGGTCTTGGGAATCCATGAAAGACATCTTTCTTAAGAAGTATCAAGACTACTACAACACCAGAGAGTCTCATAATGACATCTTTAAATTCCAACAGTTATAAGACGAGACCCTTGAAGACTATATGGAAAGATTTGGTTATATCTCCTAGAAGTCAAAATACCATGACCTCCTAGAGGATGCAGTTAGGGATCTTTTCCTTAAGGGAATTTTAGAAGAATATTTAGAGATTCTTAACCTGATGGAATCAAGTTATGTTTCTCATAAACCATTTGCTGAAATATGTGAAGTGTGTAAGAACTACTGAAGGAGTAGAGCCAAAATAGGGAAGAATGTTCGGGACCCTTACAATAGAAGCTTAAAACCAGTTAGTTCAGGTGGTATCATGAGAGAAAATATAGGGAACCTTTTAGAAAACTTTAATACTGACATCTTAAGAACAATAGGTTCCCAGTTGGATACCCTTAAACTCAAAAATAAACAGGAGGAGGAAAATGCAGCAATGAGAAAATATTGCCCAAGATGCAAGAGGAAGCATTCCTCAAGGGAGTGCCCATTAGATAACATTTCAGTTTGTGGCTTCTATACATAAGACCATGTGACTACAAATTTCCATCATTTCCTAGTTTATTATCCATCTATAGGAGTGGAGATCCTAGGGAGTCTTGTTATGCACCTAGGAGGCCATGGAAGACTAGGAATCAACCCACATACCCGGATCTACAGTCTCAAGTTCCACCCTATTATCAACAACAATAGTGGAACTCACCAGGTTGGAAAAACTAGTCTACTCAGTACCAACATCCTTGGATTCAAGGATGGAGGGGAGGACACAACCAAGGAAATCCTCAAGCTCCACCTATCTCTATGTACAACCATCCTTATCCTCAGTTCTCATCAAACACTCTACAGCCTTTTCCAGGTTTTGTTCCACCACCTTTACCTCCTATCCCACAACAACAACCGCTCCAATTTCAAAATGCAATCTCCCAAAAACTGACACTATTACCATCATAGCCAGTGTCGAACCCCAATAATAAGCCCCCTCAACCTCTTAACAATGTTGAGATGCAGGCCTTCCTGACATATGTCATTACTCGTGTTCCATTACAGGAAATTCAACTAAGATCGGGAAAAGTTCTAGATAGGCAGAGACCTTCAGTAGTCATCTAGGAAGAAGAAGAAGAAGAAACCACCCAACAACCCACGGATGACACTAGGTGGGAAGATGTTATTATTCTGAAGAATCAAGAACCCAAGATTCCCAAAAATGAACCTTTACAAATTACGAAGGTCCCTCCTTATCTGGACCGATTGGTAATCGGGAAACCTACCACCCGACCGGAATTTGACATTCTTAATGAATTGAAAAATATTTGTGTCAAGATTCCTCTACTTCAAGCCATTAAAGACATTTCAATCTATAGTAAGGTAGTCAAAGAATTGTGTATCAAGAAGCTAGGTAGGAAGCAAAAGGACCCTCCTACAGTAGATTTGGTAGGAGGACTCTCTGAGTACATATCAGAGCAGCCAAAGCTAGCAAAGTATGGGAATCCAGGAAACCCCGTAGTGACTATAACCATTAAGGATGTCTCCATCAGAAACACTCTCATAGACCTAGGGGAAGCCATCAATGTTATGACTGCTACTACCTTGGAATGATTACAGTTACAACCTCTTCTTCAACCTACCCCAACCATTTTGGAATTAGCAGATAAGACTAGGGTTACACCTGAAGGGATTTTAGATGATTTCATGGTTACTTTAGCCTCATGGGAGTACCCCGTAGAATTTCTTGTTATTCATTCAAAGGATCCTACCCGAGGCCACCACATTATTTTGGAAAGACCTTGCCTAGCCACAGCCAATGCATTTATTGGCTGTAGAGAAGTGGAAATGACCATCTCAAATGGTCTCTCTATCAAGAAGCTCACCATTTACCCTCCAACTCAACCTATTATGGAGAATCTATGGTGGCTTGAATGTCCATACGAGAACGAAGTCTAGGAAGAACCTATATTGCCCAGTGACCATGCAAGGGCACCTTAGGAGCATACACTAGAAAATGTGCTAAACCAATTCATTTCTACTATTACATGTGTGGATTTTCCACAGTATTTTCCCCAATTTGCGTACATGTTTGGGGAAGAATTTCAAGAACAATTAGATCCATCTGTTTTCTCTTCGACATCTTTTATCTTCGAAATATATGAGTCTACCATGTCTTATACTATGCCCTACAAGATTAGTCCAAGGAAATGTTTACATATAAACTCTGGGCTAGATACAAACCAACATAAATAGTTAGTAGATATCCTTAAAGAACAATCAGGAGCATTTGCCTGGGAATACAGTGACATGAAGAGTATACACCATGACACATGTATCCATCACATATATATCCAGGGGGGAGTAACACTTGTTAGGAAACCCTAGAGAAGGATGAACCCAGCACTCAAAGACTTAGTCAAGGAGGAAATCCATAAGTTGTTAAATGTCGTATTTATCTATCCCATCTCTGACAGTAAGTGGGTATTCCCACTTGTAGTGGTTCCAAAGAAAGTGACTGGGAAATGGAGAATTTGTGTTGATTTACGGGAACTCAATAAGGCCACTCTAAAAGACTACTTTCCTCTTCCTTTCATTGACCAAGTTCTAGATACATTGTCCGGAAAGAAGTATTTATCCTTCCTATATGGGTACAATGGGTACAATCAAATTATTATAGCACCCAAGGACTAGGACAAGACTACCTTTACTTGTCCTTGGGGCACCTATGCCCATAGGGTCTTACCATTTGGATTGTGTAATGCTCCTGCCACATTTCAACGGGCAGTATTAGGAATATTTTTCAATCTTATTCATGATTGTGTGGAGGTCTACATGGATGAATTCATAGTCTATGGAAACACTTACCAAGAAGCCTTAGACAACTTAGAAAAATTCCTCATCAGATGCCAAGAAATGAACCTATCTCTAAGTCATGAAAAATGCAAAATGTTGTTAACTGAAGGAGTGGTTCTAGGACATGATGTTTCATTTGAAGGAATAAAATTCGATCCTGCAAAGATTGAGGTCATTATTAGACTTCCACCCCCCAAGACTCAAAAAGAGGTGAGAATATTTCTTGGACATGCCAGATATTACGGACGATTTATTAAAAATTTTACAAAGATTGTTGCACCTATGTTTGGATTATTGATAAAACATGTTGATTTTGTTTGGACTGAGCATTGTCAAACTGCCTTTGAAACCCTGAAAGCCAAGCTGTCTGTGGCACCAATTCTTAGAGGGCCCAATTGGACTCTCCCATTTCATATATCCACTGATGACTCTGACACCGCAATAGGAGGGGTATTAGGGCAGAAAGAAGACCAACAATCCTATGCCATTTACTTTATAAGCAAGAACTTGTCCCCTGCTGAGTTGAACTACACAGTCACGGAAAAAGAGTTCTTGGCAGTTGTTCATGCTATTAACAAATTACGTCATTACATTACAATTTATGAAGTATTTGTACACACTGATCATTCCGCCACTAGGTTCCTCATGAATAAACCTATAACTAATGGCTGAGTGACTAGGTGTCTCTTGTTATTACAAGAATTTAATATTATTATGCTTGATTGACCTGGAAAGGATAATGTAGTAGCTAACTTTCTTTCTGGAATAAAGAATGAGGATGATGACATCCCTGTAGATGATAGTTTCCCAAATGAGCATCTCTTTTCCCTTTCTTTCAATACCCCATGGTTTGCAGATATGGCAAACTATTTGGCTACTAGGAAGTTACTGTCTCATTTGTCACCTCATGAAAAGCGGAAAATTATTACACAGAGTGCTAATTACTCTTGGGTTGGTCATGATCTTTTTCGCACAGGTCCTGATTTGATTATTCGTGGATGTGTCTGAGAGGAAGAGGCACCTAAAATACTACGAAATTGTCATGATGGACCATGTGGTGGCCATTTCTCTGACAAGCGTACAACATATAAGGTGTTACATTCAGGTTACTATTGGCCTAGAATTTTCAAAGATGTTGCCAAGTATGTGAGAAGTTGTGATAGTTACCAAAGGATAGGAAGACCTACATCATCTAAAGAAATGCCTTTGCAGGCCCAAGTCATGATATAACCCTTCGAAAAATGGGCCCTCGACTTTGTAGGACCAATTTCACCCATGTCCCGTAGGAAGAACTATATCTTGGTTTGTACAAACTATGTAACCAAATGGGTAGAGGCAAAATCCCTATTCAAGGCCACAAAGAATTATGTTGTTGAATTCATCTATGAAGACATATTTACCTACTTCAGTGTCCCTCGTGAAATTGTTAACGACCAATGCAATCAATTTACTTCCAAGCTGATGAAAGAGCTAACAGAGAAATATGGGATTAAACATTGTAAATATTCTCCATACCACCTGGAAGCCAATGGTCAGGTAGAATCCACAAACAAAGTTATGGAAGCCATCTTGACCAAGACTGTTCAGTTACATCACTGAGATTGGGTTGATAGGCTCCCAGAGGCTTTGTGGGCATATCGAACTACCTGGAGAAATACCACTGGGCATACCCCTTATGAGCTAGTGTACAAGAAATGAGTACTTTTACCAATAGAATTCCAAGTAAGGACCTTCTGTATTGCCGTAGAATTAGGATTGTTCCTGGATGAGGCTCAGAAGCAATGAGCCCTACAATTGAATGAATTGGATGAGATCAGACAAGATGCCATCCAATGGACAATATTGGTCCAAAACCAGAGGAGCAATTGGCATGACAAGTTTATTAAAAAGAAACACTTCCATCCTGGTGATTGGGCCCTATTGTTTGATTCCCAATTCAAAACCTTCAAAGGCAAACTTACCACCCATTGGTTGGGCCCTTACGAGGTAGACACTATATATGACAATGGAGCTGTAAAAATTAAAACAATTGACGATGGAAAAGTCTCCTTTGTGGTAAATGGACACTGACTTAAGTTTTATCATAAGCCCATTTCCAGAGAAGATTTTCTATAGGTCATGACAGCTGACAAGGCATTGGCCTTAGTAGATGGGGAAGTCCCCCCTTGTTCTTGAAACATTTTCTAAGTTTCCTACTATATATATGTAAATAGTTTTTGTATTTTGTTAATAAGGCAATTCTAGATATTTTTGTAAGTAATTATTTAACCGAGAGTACATTGTTTCAAGTATCTTTCTTCAAAACATTGTTATACTTGAATCTTGTGTCTATGAAAGCATCAAATGAATAGTGACTTACTGTAATTAGCCATGTTTTTTAAAAATTATCATTTTTAAGTCATTCTAAAGCAGTTTCTCTTGAAACTCTTCACCACT
>ML786302.1:296736-310223 GCA_009831015.1 Picea engelmannii | reverse complement strand
TTTTTTTATAAAATTAAATAAAATTAGATAAAAACAATGAAAATGAAAACAAATTATACCCAATGAAAGTAGATTCAATTTTAAAAATGTTGGTATCAATTATGAAACTAAATTCTGAGTATTTGTAGGAGTCTGTTACCTCCAAAGATGAAGTAAGATGGATAGAATTTGCAGTTTCCTGCAAATAGTCTCATTTTCAGGTTTTCGGCCGAAATATTATTTCGACCGAAACCTAGTTTTTAACGGAATTTGTTAAAAATAAATGTTTCGATCAAAAAATATTTCGGCCGAAATATTCTTACCACAGGAAAATAATTAATCCAAAAAACATTGTACGTGAATTTCGAGGGCGCCATTAAATTTGACGTGAAAATTTTTGATCGAAAAAATTCCTAGCAACATTTTTTCGGCCGAAAACTTGCCACTAGGAATTTTGGAGACCTGATTGTCATGAAAGTGTTACCCATATTCATGATTTTTCCCTAAACACTTCATCTTTTGATTTCAAAAGGTAAACCCAGGTTTTACAAGAATAATCATCAATAAAAGATACATAGTATACATACCCACTAATGGAGAATGGTGGCACTGCACCACACACATATTATGAGTGAATGAGTTCTAAGACTCCTTCTTCTTTACTGTCTCTCTTTGGAAAAGGGTTCTTGATGTTCTTCCCTTGTGCACGTCCATTGCACACACCTTCATGGTCAACCTTGAGTTCTGGTAGACCTGTGACTACCTTGCATACATATGGTAATGCCTTTTAGTTGATGTGGGCTAATGTTCTATGCCAAAGTTCACATGGATTCTCAATGGCATGGGCCATGGATGCTTCTGAGTGACCCTTTAGCTTATACAAGCCACCTTCTTCTTTTCCAATAGCAATTGCTTCTTTCATTGTTTTTCCTTTAGCCCACATAATAACTTCTCCATCTATAAAGGAAACTTGGAATCCTTTCTTTTCTAAAGATGATATGGAGAGTATGTTCTTTGTCAAACCAAGTACATAGAGTACATACTTCATATTCATTGGATTCCCTGAATTCAACTTGTAGTTTGATTATCCTACTCCCTTGATAGGGTATTGATAATCATCTCGAAGTGTAAATTTCTGAGAAAACTTCTTTTCTGAAAGGCAAGAGAGAATATCTCTTTGGCTTGTGATGTGCTTGGAAGCACCACTATCAATGAGCCAAGTGTCCTCTCCAGGTGATACCGATCCTGAGAGGTCCAAGATAAAGACATAGTCTTCAATTCATTCTTTTTTCATCTTCATGGGTGGATCTTCATCTTCAACTGCATGGGCATGATGACTATTTTTTTTCCTCTTGTATTCTTCCTGTCTAGCTGGACAATGGCTTGTAATATGTCCCATATTGTCACAATGATAGCATTGATAAGTTGAGAAGTCTCTTTCTTTTCTTTGTCCTTTCTTCTAGAATCTCTTTGGTTGAGATTCTTTATGTATGAATTTGTTTTGGGATTGGGACTCTTTATGAGTTTCTTTCTGGAAGTAAGACTTATTTCTTCCTCCTTTAGTGTGAGTAGCTAGGACTTGATCCTCATCTCTTGATAGTAAAGTTTCTTGGTTAGCTACTCTTGATTCTTCTTGAATACATTCTTCCCAAAGAGTGTCAAATTTTAGTTTCTCCGTTCTGTCACAAATAGTTTGGATGAATGCATCCCAAGGCATTGTGAGACCATTAATTGTCATCATTATGAGTTCATATTCATCTATAGTATCTCCAATTTCTTCTAGCTGTTCTTTGAATTATGATATTCTGGAGAAATATTCCTGGATCATTTCTCCTTTCTGCATCCTTGTATTTTTTAGTTGAGTTCTTAGATTCATATTTTGATTTATGCTCTTTCCTTCATATAATCTAGTTAGGGCATCAAACATTTATTTTGGAGTCTTCTTTGAATACACTTGAGGAATTAAGTGATCTTTGATAGAATCTGCAATGATTCTTTTAGCCCTAATTGTGTTCTTTTGGTGCTTTTCTTTATCTACAACATCGACGGATTCTGGTACCTCTTATTTGATGAATATTGCTAGGTCATTCTCTTCAATAATGATTCCAATCCTATACTTCCAGGCACAGAAGTTTTCCACACCTTCTAGCTTGTCAAAAATCTTAGTGCTTGCAGACATTTTTTTACCTGGAGCTAGGAAAATGACCAACAAATGAAAATTCTCAAAATTGAATTCTGAAATTACTAGGAGGTGCGCTTGGCTGAGGCGAGTATCCTGGTGTGGTTATAATTCAAAAAATCCAACTTTTACCCCTTCAAACTTGATCAACATATTTTTGGACTAGTGCTTCTGGTTTTCTGGTACTTCTAGTTTTCTGGTACTTTTGGTACTTCTGGTACTCTGGTACTTCTGGTTTCCTGGTACCTGGTGAAAACTACGATTTCACTTTCCAGGAGATCTAGCTAGTGAAAAGGTGCACTAATGATGCCAAAGTGTTCCTTGAGGAAAGGCGCACTTTTCTAGATGGCTTTGGGGATGAAATTCTTTGTCAATAAAAATCCCTAATTAGCATGTATGAAAACAGTGACGTTTTTATTCTTCTTTTGAAATATGCTCTCTTCATTTTAGCTCTGATACCATGTTAAGGTTTAATCTATTATTAGGTTTCTTTTTCAATTCACTAGACAACCATAGCATAGATAGGATCACTGAGAAATACACAATCACAAGAGACACATCATTTATCCTGGGAAAACCTCATGGGGGAGAAAACCCAACAAAAACTTCCTTAAGATAGATAGCCACTACAATTCCAAGAGATAACTCAAACAATATAGAAATTCCTCTCCCAAGAATGTGCCTCTCTCTCTCTTCCTTCTTCTCCAACTACAACTACAAACTTTTGCTCTGATGAACAAGTGAGTGAGTGAACAAATGAGGCGCTAGCCTCTCTTATTTATACAATTTGGCAGACACTGAACTAAGGTGTCTTTTTATTGGCAGGGCCGACTTCTCATTCTGGGTGGTTATAACCACTTTAATATATTCTGGGGACGACTTTGCATTTAGCCTATTACAATTAGGGTTTGACCAATCCACAAAAGGGGATTTGGTCATTTACAATACAGGACATGATCAATCCACAAAAGGGGATTGATCTAATGAATAATACATCAATAATAAATAGAATACTCTTTGCAGTTACAATATTTCAACATACACACCAATTGCAATATTAAAATTTGATTGAGGGAATTCTTACCTCAATTATCTTCAACATTTATGCATCATAAAAACCCCAAATGCATACCTTCATGCTTGTTATCAATTTACATGGTGATACTTGACCAACTGATATTGTTGTGGAAACTTGTAGGCTCTCGTTATTAACCGCTTGATCAACATATTACCATCCTCATTTTTTTAATCATATGAATGGATTTTCATATGTAACAACATCATCAACATCTTCAACCATGCTATGAAAAGTTTCTTGGCTACACAATCCATCATTAGTCATACCCAATTATCATATTTCTATAGTGGGAAAACCCCCCTACCGACTACACTAGGGTTCTAAAGTGAAAGTAGAGCTAACCATCTAAAGTCTCCTACTTTTAACCAATATCCCAACAACACCCCAAATTCATATATAAAGTACAAAGTATAGGGATCTGGTAGTCTTATCTTGAACTCTGCATCCAGTGTCAATCCCAATGCATTCGGTCGCTTCTCGACTGCAAATCTCCTCCCAAGTATAAACTGAATTCACCAAAAGACAAACAAGAAACTGCGAACAAGCATTCTATATATGGATCAATGGGTTAGATGTTATAACAAAATTCAAATCAATCATACAGATTAAACACATCATATGGCGAGACAACAAAAGTAATTCTTTATACTAATCTCATAACGTTACTTACAAAATGAGATCGGCGACTGCTCCTCGAACCCGATCTTGGGCTCCTCTTCACCAAGCTCCAACTGCTTCCACGTATCCTTCTTCTCTCACATTTCTCTCTAGAGAATAGGCATAGGCTTATGGATGAGGAAAAAGGGCAAGAATGGGACATTCTGGCTCAAACTCATAATGTGGCTACAAATTCTTGGGGAAAGGGGGCATTAAGAAATGGGCAGAGTTTCACTACTTTCATGCCTCTCCTTAGAATGGGACCCCAACACCTTCTTTTATATGACAAAAATATAGTTATTCGGTTGGGTGATGGGCTATAGGTGGTCAATTGGTTAGGAAACTACCCAAAATCACGTATTCCCTTGCAACTTTTTATTATTTACAACTTTTGTGGGTATACGTCAGTTGTAATGGTGCAGCTAGTGTATGTACGCGTGAAGTAATGGTCAGCTAGCATACATATGCAGGAAGTAGTGGTGCGGGGTGCGTACATCTTCAAAAATTTGGTTTTTAAGAAGAGCTATTCGATATTGGCTTGGAAAAAATAGTAGGTAAGATGACCTGCTGCTAGATATGCATGTTTGGTGCAAATTAGGGTTATAACACATATTTTCATTATTTTACACAACTACAAACTACCTTATGTCTATAATCAAGCCACAAACATGTTCATGCATTCCCACATGCACTAATGCACATCAATATACATTAATAGTTTAATCTTTCCTGCATATTTCATGCACATGAACTCTATCTTTATTGTATCCGTCATGTATCAATTCTATGATGCACTCTACTTCATATTTATTTCATCTTTATTTATTTTTTATTTTTTTATTATTGTGGATGATTTTCCTTGAATTTTTGTAGAACCTCACCACCATGTGTACTACCATTCTACTCAATTGTACACCACTAGCCCCTATCATGCACCTTCCATCCAAGCCCTAGTTGGCCATTCTGCATTTCTAGCCACTAGATCCACTAGTGTTTCCATCTCACAACTGCTTCCTTTATGCAGAGAATATTGTCCCAACATATTTTGGCTAAAATTATCAATATTCATAATGTTGTAACATGCAATACTCCAGTTGAATATTAACACTACAATATAATTAACCACATCCCATTCCTTGAACGAATCGGCCTTGAAAGACCATTATCATTGATTGGAATCCGAACATTCTAAAATGTTTCTTTTGTGTGATATTTTCTAATATCTTTTGCTATCCATGGATTTGCTCAACTTTAAATACCTCTCTTCACTTCACTAAGTGATTCATTTTGAAGCACTACTTGACCATTTAATACCATTTTTCTCCAAATGAAATTCTAAATTCTTCCATTTGCACCTATACCTTTCTTTCGTTGTACACTCGGATAATAGAGGCAAATTTCTTCCTTTAGGTACTTTAGAAAAAAAATTCTATATAATTTCTAACAATTCCTTCTTCCTACCTTCCTATGCTTACACATAGAAATGACTCATTCACTCCATGAGTCACACCTCATATCATGATATATTTTTTCCTTTTTTTGCAACAAGCTTTGTAGACTTCCTTATATTTCTACCTTCAAGGGTATGGATTCCTCCTTAATGCCTTGTGCACACAGATGACATTTCTCACCTATTGGATTTATCCTTTATGTGAGAACTTCTATTGATTTTCCTTTGAAATAATGTTAGACTCTGTAGAAGCTGAATACTAGTATTTCTCTGTTCTTCTTGAGTCCTTTGTCAACCTTTCATCACATGCTATGTAGCCTTTCACTTCCCTCTATAGCTCTTTGATGCTTCATCCAACTGCACAATATTTGACCTGCTTCCCTATCCAATGGAAATTGGGATTAATATGGAATATACCCACACAATACTCATATTTGGAAACATATCCTTTTTCTATCAATCCCTTCACATGACACTCTCTATTGGAGTGCTCATTTGTTTGTTAACAATGCCATGTTAATAAGCTCAACCCCTTTTTATTTTTCTAAGCTATTGCACTAAAACGTGCTTCTACACTTATGCACATGAAATGTCATGAGTTTTGATACTCTTCCTTACCTAGAAATCACCTTTGGCACTCACCTATATCATCTCAGAAAGTTTCTCCAAATTTTGACATTATTTGGAAAAATCTTCACATCAAGTAGTTACATGGTTCATGGAATTTGATTCCACTTTTTCCTGAAAATTTATGGAGAAATACGATGCTCCCTTGGATAAATTATACCATCTGTCATTTTTCTCTAGATTACCTTTCCAATGACCATACTCATGCTTCAATCTAATTTATGAGCCAAAAGTTATGGCTTCCTAAAATTTCCATTTTTCTCAACATTGTCCTTCGAGTCCATCAGTCACCTTCCTTCTAACTCCTTGAGGATACTTTGGTTCAAAATTAAAATATGGGTGGATATATGGATTATCCTATCCAATAGTGTTCTAATGAATACTTTCTTATTCAATTCTAATTACTGAGCATAAAGTTATTGTCAATTGAATATTGAAAATCTACCCCTTTTGTGTGCCTTCTTCCCCGGTGCAAATAATCTCAAATACTAAATTTTCCCACTTACAGAGGTAAATATGTTAGGAAACAAAGAAATTTTTCTATGTGAAATAGATAATAATTCCAACACCAAATTCACAACAACTCTCATATTTTCATACTGATGTTCCAGTCAAAATATACAACAATCTGGAAATGACAACTTTTCCCCTTTGCAGTTTCTCACAGCTTAGCAATTTTAGCCATGTTCGTGTATCCGTAGACCAAATCATTTGGTATTTTTTTATAATATTAATTTTTTATATTCATACCTATTTCTTGAAAAATTCTTCAAAAATTCAACCTAAACCAAGCTCTGGAATGATAGTAATGACCTGCAGAAGTTTTTAGTGTTTTACATTTTTATCCCTGTATGTTACATGTGTCTTCTCTCTCATACCATACATTTGTATTTACCCAAATCCAAAATATGGTTCCAAAACTATCTTCTATGGTCCATAATATTTCCATAAACCACTACTATTCCCTAAAAACCCTCTGAGCAAGGAGTTATGCCTTCTGGAAGTTTATTGATGGAAAAAATATACCCTCTATAGTTTCAGTTGTAACTTTCTCATACGAGCTCCATTTTGCACCCAGGATAGATCATTAGAAATATCTCTATGAGTTATTTTATTTAAGATACAAAAACATTATGTGGTTCCTTTGTTACTTATAGTTTTGAAAATTCAAACCCCTAAAAATGTTGTTTAGGGCCTCAAATTTCCCCTACAAATTAATGACCTTCAAAAATCTTCAATTTTGTAGAAAAATGATTGTTTAATTGCTATAACAACATTTTAATCTGAGTCATTGATCTCAAAATTTGGAAAAATCTATTTTTTTTTTATTTTCTTAACATTTCCCAATCTCGTGGATCAATATCCACCATCGATTTCCGAATCAAAGTAATATGGACCTTTAATTTTACAACAACACATCGATGATCGATGATCGATTGTTTCTTTCGTAAACAAAACTTTCTCAATGATTTCCCTGAACCTCGATCATCGACCATTGGCCATCGACCATTTCTCTTGGAAAAATAATATTTCCCACAAATCATGTTGAGCCCCGATCATTGGTGATCAACCATCGACGAATCTCCTAAATAACCAACTTAATTACAAATTTCATCGAACCCTGACCATTGACCATTTCCCATATCTTTTTTTATGTGACAACTACGATGACATGACATGAGATGAATATGTTGATGTGGCATGACACATGGATGTTGAAATGATGCTTTGGCTAATGTGACATGGCACGTGGATGTTTAGGTGGCATGAAACATGGACGTTTGTTGGTGTGCAGTGGGAAGACCCGAAGTTAATAATTAATAAACCAACAAAACCCTTAGACACCGACCCTTTCGGCATCACCTGCAAGCAAGTCAAGTCTCACTTGAGGAATCTAGAGGGGATGTAGGAACCAAGTTTCTATAGTGGGGGTGTTATCGAACTAATCAGTAGGTGCAGACACTAACAAATCTCCCTAGATCAACCTGGATCTAGAACAAAACAGGACAGGACATGACTCTTTCCCTAAGTTTTGACCATTGAATTAGCTAGTAGGGAGGAACAAGTAACATACCTTTGTATCTCTTCCTAGGGTCTATGTTTCTCCCGCTTCACTCTGGTGCTCTCGTGAGGTCAAGACCAAGACAACACAAACCAACCAAAGTGAAGATAACAAAATATATTCAACTGTCAACGTATGTGTATGATCAAGGAATTACATAATAAAGTGAGAATAGCTTTATGGGAAAGGGACATGCCACTGTATCATATTAATTGAAAGTAGAACATTACAACCTGATCGCCTTGATGTCGCAAGCTCCCTTTCAGTGGCTCTTGGCTCTAGTACACACACTTGCTCAATCTTTGTATGAAGAAGATCAAATCCTCTTGATAGACTTGCTAGAGTCTCCAAGCTCATGTTCAAGCTAGGTCCTTCACACAATTCTTTCACCAATTCTCCAATGAATCTTGCTTAACCTTTTCCATGAGAATTCCATCAATATATAGGAGAGAATGACATGGTTACTTGGATAAGAATAATCCCACAATATCAGGGAATCCAGTACAAGGATAACCATTCGAATGCCAACCCATTCTTCTAGAAGATTCCCTTCTAGAACCATCGAGAATCCATCTTTTTCCAAGCTTTAGAGAAGGTTCGCACCCTAGCTATGTAGCACAGTGTGAGAATTTCAAACCCTAGCTTAAGGCAGCCTGCGAGAATGGGTCATTCCCGCACCCTGGGATACTAGCAACCTACAAACTCTCTTCAAAAGTGAGTTTTTTGGGAAGAGATGAATGTCACCTTTCTCAGGAGAAAGTTCTTATGAGGAGCCTGAGTACACCATCATTAATACACCATCATGATGACCAAAATCATGGGTAACAGGGGGTAAGTGAGGCCTTCAACATAACCATACTATGCACTATCCATTTTTCTACCATGTGTGCACTTTTTGTTAATTAACCCTTAATATTCCTTCAATATAACTTGTGCGTGATATTACTTCCCTTAACATTCATTCATCCATCACTAACTTAAGTGCACAATACCATAACAACATATAACAATGACATATTTATAATACTTAAGAATTTACCATCATTGCGTAGTAACAATAATGATCTAGGAGGATCTAACAGGCCAAAAAATTCAAAGTCCTCAAATCTCAACAAAACTGACACTAAGTCGAAGAGCTTGTCGAGACCTTTCCAATGAAACAAATGACACCTCAAACAGATTCCATATGACAAAGGTACGGCTAGTCAAAGTTTTGATCAACCTAGCAAAGTCAACATGGTGACTCAGCATCGATGCAGATGACGTCAACAACTAACTGTGAAGTGTTGGCATCGGTGTGACATCGTGACTGACATCAACATGTTGATGTGGCATCACAAGAGGTTTCCACATGGCACCCCCAAGAGGTGCCACAAGGCACCATCCAAGGGCCACCATGTGGGCTTCTGAAAGAAACACACACAACGGTTGACTGGGCTCCAGGAAACCAATTTGGAGGTGCCACATGGCCCAACAATAGGGTTCCACATGGCACTCCGCAAATGACCAATGAGGGCTGAGGCGTAAAAATTCAAACAATATAGATAAACCGGTGGTCAGACTAGATGGTGATCGTTTTCATTCAATTTGGTCTGACAAACAACCGATCAAATGGTGACAAACCAAATCCCAATGAAAATCCATGCAATGGTCGAATCAAAGATTGGCAGGAGTTTAAATTTGGTGGTTTAATATAGTTTGGTGGTATTGTTACCAACCACTTCAACTATTTAAAACAATACATATTATATTTTTTATAAAAAACTACAAAACTTGGGGTCCACGGGTTTGAACCCCAGATTTCCCACAAACTATATGACTTATTTACACCTCCACTAACCGATTGGGCCAACGACCCGTTTTTAATATCCGCCTAGAAGAATTTTATTTAAATAATAGTTCAAAGCACAAGGGGGAGGTTGTGCCCATTCCTTAAATGCACTAATTTTTATGAGGGAGGACACATTTAATGCAGAGGTTCAAGTTGTTTTGGCACATATTTCGAGGTAGAGAGTTTAGGAGGGGCCTGGAAGTGACAGTGACAAAATTTGATGAATTGACAGTCAATTTTGCATGATTTCTCGCCATGAATCCACTGGTGCAGTCAGAATTTGGATCCAAATAGTGAAGTTTCAGGGAATTTCCATATTTGAGGTATTTCCATGTATTTTATGCCATTTTTTGCTGAGATAATATAAAGGACTCTCCACTTAAAAGTGGGCCCAGAGACGTAGTCCATTGTTGGGACGAACTCAGTTATCAAGTCTTGTGCAAGTGTTATTCTTGTCATTTATTATGTGTATTCTTTCTTCTTATATTTTTCACATAAGCTTTTCTTATGCTCTTTAATTCAATTCATCGAATAAAAGATCTTGGATCATGGAGGTATCAAGGCAGTGTTCTTTGACTTGAATTGCAAGTGTAAATGCTTACTAGGGCCAATCTCAAAGAGGGTAAAGAAAAAATTGATACTTTCAACCTAGAGATTTGACGTACAACTTGAGGAAAAAAAATGGGGGATGAAGAACTTCGTACAGAGTATGGAAATAATTTTCACAAGGATTTCTACCGGATGTTAGACATGGTAGAAAATTTGTTTGTAGATTATGAAAAGAGAGTAGCAAAGAAGGAAAATAAGAAGAAAATTGAAATGGAGGATGTTGCTACAGAAGACCAATGAATTGGAGGAGACCCTCATGATCCTCCATCTCCATATTCAAGTTCAAGATCTTCTTATTCCTCTCATTCTCATCATTCTAATTTTCATCAAAATGCTTCTAAAAAGCCATTATTGAAATTAGATGTCAAATTTAATTTTCCCGTGTTTAATAGAGAAGCCAATTTAGATAAGTTAAACAATTGGATTAGACAGATCAAGGTTTACTGTTGTGTACAACAAATCAAAGAGGAAGAGTTGAAGATCCAGTTGGATTATCTTCGACTGGAAGGCACAACCCTTGTATGGTGGGAGAGTAAACTTCAGAAAGGTAGTAAGCATAATGGTAAACTCTTTTCTTCATGGTATGAATTTACATATGCATTGAAAAAGGAATTTTATCCATTGGGTCATGTACAAAAATCCATGATGGAATGGAAAATTTTGAGACAGGATAATGGTCAGAATGTTCAAAGTTTCAGAGAAGAGTTTAGAAAAAAGGCACTTGCATTGAATGTCCCTTTAGACTCTCGAAAAACTTTGATGAAAATATTGGTGCACTTCACAGTTACATTCATCGCACATTGTTGTTGTTTAATCCCACTAATCTAGATGAAGTATGTGTGCAAGCAATTCATCCTAAAATTAGGGGGGAAATGTACAGGAAGATAACACAAAGAGGCCTTCCAAGTTTGAAAACAACAAGTTCAAAGGAAAAAGAAAGGGGAAAAAGACAACCACAACAAAGAAAGAGGAAGGAAAATCCTCTTCCACTCATTGCAAAAAAGATGGGCATGATGATGACAATTGTTGGAAACTACATCGAGAGTTAAGACCAAATAAATTTGGTGGCAAAGAGAAGCCAAAAACTGTTGTTGCACTGCAACAAGACCTAGGTTTTGATTCGGGTGATGAAATGAAAATCACAACAGTTGGAGTACAAGGTAAAGTTTTCTCTCATGCTAGTTCGAGTTCTACAATTCCATCTCAACAAAGTTACCAACTTAATGAGAATTGTGACCTTAAAACGAGAAATCTAGCCCTTAAAACCCATATTTTTGCATAAAAAACATGAAAATCAACCCACAAATCAAAACATGTTGCTACCAGTAGCACCAATTTTTGTAACCGGGTCAAAATTACAATTTTTTTCAAGCATGGGCTTGAAGGATCAAATGGTTGTTCAAAAAATCTTTAAAATCAACCCCCAAATCAAAAAGTGGTGCTACCAGTAGCATCATTTTCTGTAACCGAGTCAAAATTACAACTTTTTTCAAGCATGGGCTTAAAGGATCAAATGGTTGCTCAAAAAAACTTTGAAATAAACCCCCAAATCAAAAAGTGGTGCTACCTATTTTTCTAACTGGGTCAAAATTACAACTTTTTTCAAGTATGGCCTTAAAACATAAAATAGTTGCTTAAAAAAACCTTTAAATCAACACCTAAATAAAAACCCGATGCTACCTAAAGAAAAATGTATTTTATAAACGTTAAAATTGCAGCTAATTACAACCTAATTGAGTTAATTACAACCTAATTGAAATTGTGGCCTTGACAACAAATCCCTACACAAATGAAAAACCCAAAATTGGATCATAAATGGTCACTTGAAATTTTATTTACTAACTTTTTCTCTCTTAAATTTACATTAAAACATAAATAAAGAGAACGGAGAAAATTTTCACAAATATATATTTAATGAAGACAAAAACACATTTAAAAAAATATATTCAAAACCCAAATTTAAAAAAACAAAAAAAAACTTAACAAAATGGTGAAAATCAAAGAAAAGCTAAAAATAAATGAAAAAAATTTAAAATTTCCCTAAAAAACAATAATTTAAAAAAAAAAATNTATATAACCAATTTGGTGTGCTAGCTTAGCTGTGACCTTAAAAATAGATTATTATATATATATAATAATCTATTTTTAAGGTCACAGCCAAGCTAGCACACCAAATTGGTGTATGAGACCCCCTTGTTTGTGGGACAAGGGACCCCCCTCCACCCAACGATTTGACTGGTAAAGTCTACGAAGGTATACATACCCTACCCCCCTCTCGATTTGAACCTGTGACCTCTTAAGAGGAAACACATGTTCTTAACCATTAGGCCCACTCAGGCTGTATAATATATACAACATGAGAGGTCACAAGTTCAAATCCATTATCAATCAAAATCTATAACTTATATATATATATATATATATATATATATATATATATATATATATATATATTATTTTTTAATTTTTTTAAGATATTTATGAACTTGTTTTTGTTTAAATTTTATTTTTTAAGTTTTTTTTTATATAAATTTTGTTTTTTTGTTGTTGTAATTTTAAGGTTTTTTTTAACTTTTGTTGATTTTGTATTAAAAATTTTATTTTAGGTTTTTTAATTTGCGTTTTTTTTAATATATGTTTTTAATTTTTTGGATTTTTTTCACCTTTTTAAAAAAATTTGGGCTACAATTTTTTTTACTACATTTTTCTTAATTTTTTCTCTCTCTATATATAATGGTTTTCTTTATTTTTTTTTAGGTTTTTCTTCAATGTTTTTTTTAATATAAATTTGTTTTTAAAATGTTTTTTTTTTTAGTTTTTAATTGATCCAAAAAATATGAATTATATTTTTTGTTAAATATTTAAAAATAGTGTTATTTAATTACAATTATTTTCTATGTATTGAAGTAAAGGTAAAAAATGTGTTAAAAATGATATTTTACTCTATATTTAAAAAGTAAGGAACCATTAATTAAGAACACAAAATTATGTGAAAATATTAATTTTAAAAAAATA
>ML786302.1:199824-218017 GCA_009831015.1 Picea engelmannii | reverse complement strand
GAAAGCACCACCCCCTTCAAGGTACAAATAAACTTCAATATTCCTATATTTGAAGGTCAAATAGAAGCAGATGTTGTAGACAAGTGGTTGAATCTACTAGAAAGGTATTTTTCTATCCAAAACTTTTCAAATAGAGAAAATATTACTTTTGCACTCCTCAAAGTCGTTCCCCACATCAACGATTGGTGGGAAACTTTCTATGAGAAAAAGGAAACAGAGAAACCCTCACTATTTACAGTCACGGCCAGATGGGATTCCTTCAGGGATGCTATTAAGGAACAATACTACCCTATCAGAAGTTATGACAACTTGTAGACCAAATAGACCAAACTGCGGCAAGAAAGAGACCAAGTAGTGCCAGATTTCACGAATATCTTTCATACCTTGCGCACCAAGATGGGTATCAAATATTCGGAGTGACATCTAGTGCTCAAGTATCGTGGCGCTTTGCATAGATACATCTAGACTGAAATGGAATTTTTGGACATCTCATCCTTGGGCGCAGCCTAGCGATATGTCGTCCAAATAGAGCAGAATATCAAACAAAAGACATGACAATTTGGGCTTGGGAACCCCTCACAAAAAAAGCCAGGAAAGGGAAACCCCAACCCACAGAACAAAATACAGAGAAAATATGGACAGTGTGAGGAAAACCAGTCCAAGCCGCAAGCAAACAAGGACATCGGAAAGATAAAGAAAGATATCGGGAAGTGGTGCGACTTACATAAGAGCCCTGGCATAACACTGTTGAATTTTTCTCAAAGCAGTCGCTCCTGGATGAAGTGAAAGCCTCTTATTTAGATGCGGGTTAAGACTCTGAGCTAGAACTAGAAAGGGGAAGACAGATCATTGATGTGAAACCCAGTGCCACCATTGCTACCACCAAGCTCCAGCCTCATGAACCAGATGAGCCATAAGAAGGAGAACTCCTCTTCCATTCACAAATGTGGGTAAAAGGAACCCCACTGCACTTCATCATGGATAGTGGTAGCCAGAAGAGCCTCATCTCAAAATATTTCATCAAGTGACTAGCCCTATCAACAGCACCGCACCCATAACCCTACACCATTGGATGGCTCTACCAAGGAATCAATATTCGCATCATCCAATAGTGTTGACTATCGTACGAAATCAAGCCCTTCAAAGATGAGCTATTGTGTGATGTTGCTCCTCTCAAATTTTGTGATTTTCTTTTGGGACAACCATATTTATGGAAACGTCATGTTGTATATGAGTCTAGGCCTCATAGTGTTATTATTACTTTGAACAGAAAATATACAACATACCCTAGGCAGTCCCACCTAGTGCTATTTCCTTGATCTCTACTAAGCAATGCAGGAAGGTCATCTCTCAGACGGGGAAGTTTGTCTTCTTCATGATTCTCTCTTAGAATAAGAGAAATATCATAGCCACATCTAGGGTCTCTATGGCCGACCTCTCCACACAACAGAAGAAAGTAGATAAGGTCATGGAAGAATACTCAGATATCTTCTCCTTACCTATCGAGGTACCTTTGCACTGTGAGGTCAATCACCCCATCGATATAACCCTTGGTGCACTGTTGCCGAATGGGCCAGTCTATCGTCACTCTCTATTATAGAATGAGGAGATCAGGTGACAGATCCAAGAAATTCTCCACAAGGGGAACATCTGTCCTAGCTCATCACCTTGCAGGAGCCCAATCGTGAAGGTACAGAAGAAAGATGGAACCTGGCGACTCTGCATTGATTATGGAGCTCTGAATAAAATCACAGTCAGAAACCGGTACCCGATTCCCTGAATTGATGACCTCCTTGATCAACTCACAGGGGCCAAATACTTCAGTAAGATTGATCAGAAGTCTGGCTACCACCAAGTCCTGATAGAACAGACAGATGTATGGAAAATTGCCTTCAAGTCAAAGGAAGGCCTTTTGGAATGGTTGGTGATGCCCTTTGGTTTAACAAATTCTCCAACCACTTTCATGAGGATGATGGACAATATGCTACGACCATTCACCAATACTTTTGTATTGGTGTATCTGGATGACATTCTCATTCACAACAAGACTTGGTCCGAACATTTGTAGCATATTCAGTAGGAATTGCACACCCTGCGACAGCACAAGCTATATGCCAAATTGGAAAAATTCTCCTTCGGCATGGACAGGGTCCATTACCTGAGCTACATAATTGATCAGCATGGTGTACATGTGGATCTATCCAAGATCCAATTCATCCGTGACTGGCCAGCCCCAACCACACTCACTAAACTTCAGAGCTTCTTGGGCCTTGCCAATTTCTACCATAGGTTCGTGTTGGGATTATCCCATATTGCATGGGTCATTAGCCAAATAACTAGGGGTGGTGGTAAGGAGAAATTTGATTGGGGTTGGTCCCAACAAAAAGCGTTCGATGATTTTAAGCAACGCTTGTGCTCATCCCCAGTACTTTCACTTCCATACCTGTAGCAACCCTTTGAGATCGAGACAGATTCTTCAGACTATCCGGTGGGTGTCGTTCTCACTTAACATGGCCACCCCATGGCTTATCATAGTGAGATACTCTCAAATTTTGTCTGTAAGTACCCTACTTACAACAAAGAAATGTACTCCATTGTGAAAGCTTGCCGCTAGTGGAGACATTACATTATTAGGAAGGAAACAATCATCCACACTGATCATAATCCACTGCAGTTCATGTAGACACAAGGAAAATTGCAGAATCATCACCATCAAAAGTGATCCACATACTTGTAGCAACTCCACCTCAACATCAAGTATAAAACAGGAAGCACCAATCACGTCGTTGATTGCCTCAGCAGACCGCCAGTCGTGGCACTCATCATGGTGCTAGACTCCTACAGCCATGCGACCTCTAGATGGCCCCAACTCTATGAGACAGACCTGGACTTTTCCACCACCTACCAAATTTTGGGTGCAAACGCAGTTGTCAATAATTTCCACCTTCAGGATGGGTTGTTGTGTCATCTAGGCCATATCTATGTTCCATCAAGCGAGTGAGTGAAGATGATTTTGGAAGCCCACTACAGTTAGGTGGCAGGACACTTCATCGTAAAAAATACAGTGGCGATGCTACAAAAACAATTCTACTAGACGAAACTTCAATAGGAGGTCAGCAAGTATATCAAGTCTTGCATTGCCTATGTTATTTCCAAACTGACCACTAAGAAACATGGCTTGTACACCCCTCTTCCAACTCCTGATAGGCCATAGGAATCCATCTCAATGGACTACATGTCGGGCCTCCCACGCACCAAGAGGTGAAATGACTGCGTTTTTGTGGTTGTTGATCGCTTTTATAAGATGGCGATTCTGGTTGCCTACAAGAAGAACATCACAGTGGAGGCCACTACCAAGATCTTATTTGAACAAGTCTAGGTACGTTTTGGAATCCAACAAACCATTGTCTTAGATTGGGACAGTCGATTTCTCAGCACATTCTAGTCGAGCCTCTGGTCACTACTGGACACCAAGCTCACCAAATCCATGGTCTTCCACCCCCAGACAGATGGCCAAACCGAGGTCTTCAATCGAATGATTGTGCATATCCTTCGCATGTATAATTCAAAGCACCCTCGCACATAGGATGAGATCCTTCCCTATGTCCAACATACCTACAACCGAGCCCTACATATCCCAATTGGCCATAAACCCTTTCAGGTGGGGCTGTGATTACAACCATTGGGTCCCATAGATGTTTCACTTCCCCTTGTGGTCCCCTCGACCAACTCATATCTTGATACAACTGAAGCTGACAAAGACACCCAGTTCATTGAGAGGATCTAGAACATCTGCCAAAAGGTTCAGGATATCCTACAGAAGTCCAATGACAAGTAAAAGTGATGCCATGATCAACATCGGGTGCCACATAAGTTTCAGGTGGGCGACAAAGTTTGGTTTCACTTGTAGAAAGAACGCCTTACATGAACCCATCAGAAGATTCACTCACTCTGTTATGGGTTGTACACCATCACCAAGGTCATGGGGGATAATTCTTTTAAGCTCAACATTCCTCCTTTCTTTGGTCTGCACCCAATGTTCAACGTGGATCTCCTTCGCCCTTATTTCCCACCATTATTAGACACCTCAAACGTATCACAGCAGCTGAAAACAACAGATCTCAACCCCAACTACATACAACAGGCCTCCAGTGATCAAATTGTGGACACACATATCAAGGGCACTCAACATCAAAGCATCCATCTTTATCGAGTCGTCAAAGCAGGGCAGCTCCTACACCAAGGCAAGTGGCTCACCTGTGGCCAAATTCAGTAGAAGTTTCCTCATCTGATGGGGGAAATCAGTGAAATGGAGACTGTTTCTTCCTAAGGAGGGAGGATTGATCCAGTTGGATATTGGTGGCCACCCACCTCTTCCAACTGGCTCAAAACAATTTTCTAACAATTTTGGCAATTTACTATTTTTAGCAGTTTTAACTTTCGGGGCCATTTTGAGGGCCTAAATGAAGGTAATTTGTGATCGAGATTCTCAATGATAGACAGAATAATTATTGATCCCCCAAAATGAATCTCCTCAATGATGCCTTTCTAACGGGATATCATATGCCTAAAACAGAGATTGTATGCAGAAGTTGCGGCCCCAGGAAGTTGATGTACTAACTTACACAAACAAGGCTCACATGACTTTTGGCGCTTCATCTCCTAGGGTTAGGTTTTTGGATGTCTAGGGTTCTTGAAATTATTGTTTATTGTAAAAATTCATTTAGAGCCTCATTGTAATCATCTTCTTGTGAATGAGCATAGCCGTCACATCTCTTCTAAGAGATAATTCGTCACCATTTTAGTAAGCTTGTTTCCGCTGCATTTTATAGTTTCATCTCATTTCCTTATTGAATAGAAAACCAGTTTTACTATATATTTGTTATTTTGTGTTAAGCACTTGTTAATAATCTGTTGTCATTTCATTCTTCTCATAAAATACAGATCAGTGGTATCAGAGCGGTCTGCTCCTTGTCGTCTTAATGCATGTCCCCAACGAGGTCGGAGTATAAAGAGTTGGGTCTCGAGCTTGTTTCTCTTGAGGACAAAATCTCTCGCACACCCAAGTGAAATCTCATGGCAGGAGAAAATAAAGATGATGGGAAAGGAGTTCCTTTCAAACTGTTGATTGAGGAATCCCTCATGCAACAAAGCAACGATATGATGGATAGTTTTGCACAAATCCTTCCACGACTACCAACAGGTGACGCATCTTCTTCGAGCAGAGGTGCCACCCCCTTCAAGGTTTAAATAAACTTCGATATTCCTATATTTCAAGGTCAAATAGAAAAATATGCTGTAGACAAGTGGTTGAATCTACTAGAAAGGTATTTTTCTATCCATAACTTTTTGAATAGAGAAAAGATTACTTTTGCGCCCCTCAAAGTCATTCCCCACGTCAAAGATTGATGGGAAAATTTCTGTGAGCAAAAGGAAACAGAGGAACCCTCACTATTTACAGTCATGGCCACCTGGGATTCCTTCAGGGATGTTATTAAGGAACAATACTACCCTTTCGTAAGTTATGACAACTTGTATACCAAATGGACCACACTGCGGCAAGAAAGAGACCAAGCAGTGCCAGATTTCACGAATATCTTTCATACCTTGTGCACCAAAATGGGTATCAAAGATTTGAAGTGACATATGGTGCTAAAGTATCATGACTCTCTGCATAGATACATCCAGAACGAAATGGAATTTTTGGACATCTCATCCTTGGGTGCAGGCTACCGATATGCCATCAAAATCGAGCAGAAGCTCAAACAAAAGAAGCGACAATTTGGGCCTGGCAACCCCTCACAAAAAAATCTAGGAAGGGGCAGCCCAAACCCATAGAACAAAGGATAGAGAAAATATGGATAGTATATAGAAAACCAGTCCAAGCCGCAAGAAAATAAGGTCACCGAAAAGACAAAGAAACATACTGGGAAGTGGTGCGACTTCCATAAGTGCCCTTGGCATAACACTATTGACTACCACTCAAAGCAGTCGCTCATGGATGAAGTGAAAGCCTCTGAATCAGATACGGGTTCATACTCTAAGCCAGAACTAGAAAGGGGAAGACATATCATTGATGCGGAACCTAGTGCCATCATTGCTACCACCAAGCTCCAGCCTGGTGAACTAGACGAGCCAGAAGAAGGAGAACGCCTCTTCCATTCACAGATGCGGGTGAAATGCACCCCGCTGCACTTCATCATGGATAGTGGTATCTAGAAGAACGTCATCTCATAAGAGGTTGTCAAGTGGTTGGCCCTAATGACAACCCCGCACCCACAACCCTACACAATTGGATGGCTCCACCAAGGAAGAGATCTTTGCGTCAGCCAACAGTGTGTATTGTCGTATGGCATCAAGCCCTTCAAAGACAAGGTATTGTGTGATGTTTCTCCTCTCGAAGTTTGTTATGTTATTTTGGGACCACCTTATTTATGGAAATGTCATGATGTATATGAGTCTAGGGCTCATAGTGTTATTATTACTTTGAACAGGATATTTTACAGCATACCCAAGGCAGTCCCACCTAGTGCTATTTCCTTGATCTATGCTAAGCAATGTAGGAAGGTCATCTCTCAGATGGGGAAGTTTTTCTTCTTCATGGTTCTCTCTCATTATAAGCAAAATATCACAGCCACATCCAGGGTCTCTGCAACCGACCTCTCCACACAACAGAAGCAAGTAGATAAGGTCGTGGAAGAATACTCAGATATCTTCTCCTCACCTATCGGGATACCTCTGCACTCTCTTTTCAATCACCCCATCGATCTAACCCCTAGGGCATCATTTCCCAATGGGCCAGTCTGTCATCACTCTCTGTTAGAGAATGAGGAGATCAAGCGACATATCTAAGAACTGCTCCACAAGGGGCACATTCGGTAAGATTGATCTAAAGTCTGGCTACCACCAAGTCCCGATAGAATAGACAGATGTATGGAAAACTGCCTTCAAGTCAAAGGAAGGCCTTTTTGAATGGTTGGTGATGCCCTTTGGTTTCACAAATTCTCCAGCCACTTTCATGAGGATGATGGATGATATCCTGTGAACATTCACCAATACTTTTGTAGTGGTGTATCTGGATGATATTCTCATTTACAACAAGATGTGGGCCGAATATTCGCAACATATTCAGCAAGTTTTTCACACCCTATGGCAGCACAAGCTATATGCCAACTTGGAAAAATGCTCCTTCGGCATGGACAGTGTCCATTACCTAGGCTACATAATTGATCAGCATGGCTGACATGTAGATCCAGCCAAGATCCAAGTCATTTGTGACTGGTTAGCCCCAACCACACTCACTGAGCTTCAGAGCTTCTTGGGCCTTGCTAATTTCTACTACAGGTTTGTGTTGGGATTCTCCCATATTGCATGGGCCCTTAGCCAAATAACCAGGGGTGGTGGTAAGGAGAAATTTGCATGGGGTTGGTCCCAACAACAAGCGTTCGACAATTTGAAGTAGTGCTTGTGCTCAGCCCCAGTACATTCACTTCCAGACCTGCAGAAGCCCTTTGAGATCGAGACAAATGATTTAGACTATGCGGTGGGAATCATTCTCACTCAGAATGTCCACCCCGTGGCCTATCATAGTGATACACTCTCAGATGTTGTCTGTAAGTACCCTACTTACGACAAAGAAATTTACTCCATTGTGCAATATTGCCTTCAGTGGAGACATTACATTCTCGGGAAGGAGACAATCATCCACACTGATCATAGGCCACTACAGTTCATGCAGACACAAGGAAAATTGCAGAATGATCGCCATCAAAAGTGGTCCACATACTTGTAGAAATTCCACCTCAACATCAAGTATAAAATAGAAATCACCAATCACGTCACTAATTGCCTCAGTACACCGCCAGTCATGGCACTCACTACGATGCTAGACACTTGTGGCCATGCAACCTTTGGATGGCCCCAACTCTATGAGATAGACCTAGACTTCACCACCACCTACCAAATGTTGGATGCAAATGCAGTTGTCGATAATTTCCATCTTTAGGATGGGTTGTTGTGTCATCTAGGCCATATCTGTGTTCCATCAAATGAGCGAGAGAAGCTAATTTGGGAAGCCCACTATAGTCGGGTGGCAGGACACTTCAGCATCGAAAAGACAGTGGTGATGCTACATAAACATTTCTACTGGACGAAACTTCAACAGGAGGTCAACAAGTATATTAGGCCCTCCACTGCCTACACTATTTCCAAACTGACCACTAAGAAATAGGGCTTGTACACCCCATTCCTACTCCTGACAGGCCATGGGAATCCATCTCAATGGACTACATGTGATGCCTCCCATCCACCAAGTGGGGAAATGACTATTTTTTTGTGGTTATTGATTGCTTTTCTAAGATGGTGATTCTGGTTTCCTGCAATAAGAACATCACAGCAGAGGCCACTGCCAAGCTCTTCTTTGAATGAGTCTGGGTACATTATTGAATCCCACAAACCATTGTCTCAAATCGGGACAGTTGATTTCTCATCACATTTTGGTCGAGCCTTTGGTCACTACTGGACAACAAGCTCACCAAATCCACGGCCTTCCACCCCCAGACAGATGGCCAAACTGAGGTCATCAATCGAATGATTGTGCATATCCTTTGCATGTATAATTCAAAGCACCCTCGCACATGGGATGACAGCCTTCCCTATGTCCAACATAGCTACAATCGATCCCTGCATAGCTCAATCGACCACAACCCATTTCAGGTGGGGTTGGGATTCCAACCATTGGGTCCCATAGATGTTGCACTTCCCCTTACGGTCACCTTGACCAACTCATCTCCTGATCCAACTAAATATGACACAGCCACCCGGTTCATTAAGTGGATCCATCACATCCTCCAAAAGGTTCAAGATATTTTACGTAAGTCCAATGACAAGTATAAGCAGTGCCATGATCAACATCGGGTGTCACATAAGTTCTAGGTGGGTGACAAATTTTGGTTTCCCTTGCAGAAAGAATGCCTTACAAGACCCCATCGAAGGATTCACCCACTCCATTATGGGTCATACACCATCAACAAGGCCATGGGGGATAATAATTTTGAGGTCAACATTCCTCCTTTCCTTGGCCTGCACCCAGTGTTCAACGTGGATCTCCTTCGCCCTTATTTCCCACCATTATTGGACACCTCAGACGTAGCAGAGCAGCTAACACCAACATAGCTCAACCCCGAATACATACAACATGAATCCAATGATCATATTGTGGACACATAGATCAAGGGCACTCAACAACAAAGGATCTAGCTTTATCGAGTTGTCAAAGCAGGGCAACTCCTGCACCAAGGCAAGTGGCTCACCCAGGGCCAAATTCAGCCGAAATTCGCTCATCTGATGGGGGAAATAAACGAAATGGAGACCATTTCTTCCTAAGGAGTGAGGATTGATCCAAGTGGATATCGGTGGCCACCCAACTCTTCCAACTAGCTCAAAATAGTTTTCTGACAATTTTGGCAATTTACTATTTTTAGCAGTTTTAACTTTCGGGGCCATTTTGAGGGACTAAATGAAGATTTTTTGGGATCGATATTCTCAATTATAACCAAAGGCATGATTGGTCCCCCAAAGTTAATATCCTCAACGATACCTTTCCAACAGGATATCATACGCCTAAAACGGAGATCATATGCAAAAGTTACAGCTTCGGGAAGTTGATGTACTAACTTACGCAAATGGGGCCCACATGACTTTTGGTGCTTCATGTCCTAGGGTTAGGTTTTTGGATGTCTAGGGTTTTTGGAATTCCTTTTTATTGTAAAAATTCCTTTAGAGAATGATTGTAATCATCTTCTTTTGAATGAGCACAACCATCACATCTCTTCTCAATGATAAGCCGCCACCATTCCAGCAAGCTTGTTTCCGTTGCATTTTATAGTTTCAGCTTATTTCCTTACTGAATAGAAAACCAGTTTTACTATATCTCTATTATTTTTTGTTATGCACCTGTTAATAATCTGTATTCATTTCGTTATGCTCATAAAATCCATATCATTAGCAAACCTCCACAATTGGCAGTATGCCAAAAACTTTGACCAGAATAACGCTCTTCAATATTTCAAAGGTTTATTAACTTGATATTATATTTGGTGATCCTCCAGAATTGGTGACCCTCCAGACTTGGGGTTATGCCACAAAATACGTTTAATTTTGGCAGTTTTCACCATTGGTTCCGCTAACCGAATTAAAAAATGGACCTTAAGCCCATGGTCACCCATATGACCAAAACCCCCCACAGTTATAAAAAATAACATTAGTTCGACGATCGTAGTCACTTTGACCAAAAGGTAGGGGGCTTGACAGGTCATCTTAGGCTCCAGGCTAGTGATATTCTCGAGAAGTCCAAGCACCTAGATCCCTCACCTTACCTCTAGTCTATGCGTCAAATACACGTAGTGAGTCCATCCTTTATAAACCTATATAAAACTTTTCGCACTATATATATGGGATTAATCCAATAGGAGTTAATCATCACCATATATCACTTTATCGGATGATTGTTGAGTCTTCCAGGCTTTCTCTGTATCGATCGACTGCTCATTATTTCCATCGATCCAGCTTCAAGGCATTCTCTAAATGCCTCTTCTCCTCCTCTCTCATTCTTACTCCTATCCATTGTCACTGCAAACGTTGTCACCCATAATAGCAAGTTGTTGCACAACATATCAACCATTACACATCAAACTTCCATGATAGCCATCAGAGATAGGTCGGGATTTGTTTTGACTATTCTGTCAAACCTTTAATCATGAATTTCTCTTATCAAATCGTGGAGTCAAAGGAGGATCATGACAACCTTTAACAAAGATTAAATTTTGAGATGGAGGTGTGCATGGTTTATCTTGTAAGTCCAAGTCCCCATTTTGTCCAATGATCTGACATTGAGGAGTACCTGGTTGCTCTTAATTGGCCATTTATTCATCATCTTCACTCACAGATTTTTTAGAGGACGATGTCATCATCTCATCATTTTTATTACTACTATCATCGACCTAGTCTTATTATTGTCATCACAGTTTTGAAAATGTCTATAGTTAAAGTGCTCTCATGAGGCATCCTTCACTCTAAGTAATGAATATCGTGTCAGATCAAGATATACATTCTTTGCATTGAATTACATCACCAAGTTTTAATGAATTCTCATCTCATTGAAACCAAAATCAATCCTGAAAACCAAATCAATCCTCAAACCCAAATCCATCCTTGATGATAATCTAGATAGCCATAATTTAATTCTTTGGATACCCACTATGATGCTTGCAATACTCTCTTGGAAATGAAATAAATGTAGATATTTTAAAAGCTTCAATCACACCCTTTGTGGTAGACACCAGATGGGTTGGGTATTCTATTTACATGTAGCATTTTGGATGTGGTATCAAACAAATATTTTCCAAGGTGCATTCATGCAACAATCCTTATTTAGATGGCTTTAATATTTAGAAGGAGAACATTTAGACTTTCATCAAAACTCACCATAGCCCCAACATTATTAAATTTACCACAGTAATTTGGAGCATAGAATATGGTGACCAGCTTCCTGTCTGCATAGGGTTTTGTCAATATTCCTCACTATGATCATGTAGAAATATTGATCAATATATTTTCCTGTTGACAAACTTTGGATCTTGTCATTCTCATCATCACATGAATGTACTTTGTCTTCTTTCATGTTCTTGTATGCCACATACATATTGCTTTGTCCATGATAGGGCTTGTTGTGCTGTAGTAACAGTGTGGCTTAATGCACATTGTTATTTTGTCAATGCCAATGAACAACAATGTCTCTCATCTATTTGACATCAAATCCAATGCCATCAATTCCAACCTATATTTTCATATTGCCAACAATCTCCCCCTTTGGCATTGATGGAAATATTATCTTCATTTCTCCCCCTTTGACATCAAGGAAAAAGGGTTCAATGACTCCCCCTAACTTTGATCACTGTCTCCCCCTGAACTGATGTCAATAACTGCATTATTTTCATGAGAGATTAGATTGGAATAAAGACTACTCCCAATCTTTTCCTGGGATATTCAAATATATCTCTGCTTAAAGGTTTAGTGAAAATATTTGCAACCTGTTCTTGTGTTGGGACATAGTCCAATTTTAAGTTCTTATTTTCAGCCCGATCTCTTAGATAGTGGTATTTTATTGGAATGTGTTTAGATTTGGAGTGTTGGACAAGGTTCTTGGAGATACTTATATAATTTGTATTATGACAGTAGATAGTAGTGGGTTCTTCAAACACTATTTTGATGTCTTGTAAGGTTTGTTTCATCCATTCTACTTGTGTGAAACATTATGTTGTTGCAATATACTCAACTTCAGTGGTAGACATAGAAATTGAGGATTGTTTCTTGCTTATCCAAGCTTCCAATGATTCTACCAAGACGAATTCTCTTCCACTTGTACTTTTTTTGTCATCTACACAACCTTCCCAATCTGCATCTGAATATACCTTTAAAGTGAATGTATCCTTGCTAGGGTACCACAAACCAATATCTATGGTTCCTTTCAAATACCTAAAGATTCTTTTCACATCTTGAACTGGCTCTCTTTTGGTGTTGTTTGGAATCTAGCCACCATCCCAACAACTTTCTTGACATCAGGTCTGGAAGTTGTTACATAGAGTAAACTCCCAATCATTGACCTGTAGTGTTTTGGGTCTACATATTTGGACTCATCTTCCTTGATTAGTTTGCATCCAATTGTCATAGGTGTACTAACAGGTTTGCAATCCTCTAATTGGAATTTCTTAAGCATATATTTAACATACTTGGACTGATGGATAAATAATCCCCTTTTGGCATGTACTATTTGTAATCCAAGAAAGAAATCCATTTCACCAAGCAAGGACATTTCAAATTCTTGTTGCATCATCCTAGCAAAGTCCTTACTCATTTCTTCATCATCATTGCCAAATATAATATCATCAACATATACCTCCACAATAATCATGTTATCACCAACAAATTTACAATAAATATTACTGTTTGTTGATCCTCTTTTGAGGCCTTGTACTTGTAAATAAGAATCTATCCTTGCATACCATTTTCTGGGTGGTTGTTTGAGCCCATAGAGTGATTTCTTTAGTTTACAAACATAGTATCCTTTGTTATTTAATTGAAATTATTCTGGTTTCTCAATATATAATTCCTCTTCTAAGTTTCTATTGAGAAATGCTGACTTGGCATCCATCTATTATACTTTTAATTTTTTGTAGCTGGCAAAGGCTAACAACATCCTAATTGCCTCTAATCTGGCCACAGGTGCAAAGGTTTCTTCAAAGTCTACCCCTTCAACCTGATCATACCCTTTACATACCAATCTGGCTTTGCTCCTGATTACTTGCCCATTCTCATCCACTTTGTTTTTATACACCCATTTAGTTCCACTAACATTCTTATTTTTTGGTCTTGGAACTAGTTCCCAAGTTTGATTTTTTTCAATCTAGTCCAATTCTTCATTCATATAATTGACCCAATTCTCATATTTACATGCCTTTTTGATTGAGTTGGCCTCAATATGTGACAAAAGTGTTATTTCTGTCTGATACAAAAATTTTCTTCTTGTCTGCACTCCATCACTTTTATTTCCAATTATCAGTTCTTCAGGATGATTATTTTGAGTCATTCTTGAGGGTGTATTTGTGTCTCTTCTTGGGGATTATTCTCTTATATCTTCTTCTCGAATATCTTCCTCATCTTCACTAGTATCCATATCATCCTCTTCCTTTTCTTCTTTATTCTCTTCTACTTCTTCTGCTTGTGTACCAACTGACTCATCATCATCTTCATCTTCATTTTCAAGTATAGTCTCTTGATGTTTGATCTGTATTGTTTTTAAATCATCCACCTTGACATATGCACTCTCAAAAATATTATGTAATCTAATATTGTATCATATGTATGATTTATTCATAGAAGCATATCCAAGAAAGATACCTTCATCATATCTAGCATCAAATTTTTTGAGATTCTCATCAATTCTTTTGATGTAACACTTACTTCCAAAGACCTTGAAATATTTTACCAAAGGAGCTCTTCCAAACCATATTTCATAAGGAGTCTTATTACTATTAATCTTGTGCTGACCTCTATTCAATATGTATACTTCTTTGCTTACATCTTCCCTCCAATATCCATCAGATAATTTTTCTTCATTGAGCATAGTCCTTGCAGATTCCTAGACTGTTCTATTCCTTCTCTCAGCAATCCCATTTTGTTGAGGTGTTCTCGTAGTAGATAATTTTCTTTCTATTCCATGGGTTTCATAGAAGAGATCAAACTCTTTTGAGGTGAACTCACCGCCATTGTCTGATCTAAGACATTTTATTTTTGTCTCCTTTTCATTTTCAATGAGGGTCTTAAAATATTCGAATTTGTTAAGTGCTTCTGAGTTTTCCTTGAGAAAGCATACCCAACCCATTCTAGTAAAATCATCAATCAACAACATAAAGTAGGACTCTCCTTGCAAAATCTTGGTCCTTGTAGGTCAACAGAGGTCAGTGTGAACAAGATATAAAGGTTTTGAGGTTAAGTATTTTTTTTTTTTAACCTTATTCTATTTTTCTTCCCTAGTTGACAGTGTCTACACACAGGATTTGACAACTTTGTGATATTTGGAAAGTTTCTTGCTTCCCCAATATTTTTGACTTTCACTAAATTGTCAAATTTAATGTGCCCCAACCTTCTATGTCATAGCCAACTTTCATCTACTAAATTTATACAACACTCCTCATTCAATTTTGTATTTATTATATATACATTCTCGGGAGTTCTAGGAGCAGTACCAATCAATTTTCCTGAGTCCTCTCTCCTAATACCACATTTATGGGAATCAAATATGAAAATGTGCCCCTGATCACAGGTTTGGCTGACACTTAATAGGCTAGGTTTTATTTTTTCAACAAGCAACACATCCTTGGCTTTGTCTTTTCCCAAACTCACAGTGCCTTTCCCAAGTATGTTACCTGAAGCATTGTCACCAAATGTAAATTTACCCTTTTGTTTCTTTAAGTTCAAACACTTTTCCTTGTTTCCTATCATATGTTTTGAACACCCACTGTCAACATACCAAAGATCCTCTTTATCTTGGGATTTCAAGGCAATAAAATATTCCTCTTTTGATGTGTTTTCTTTCCAAAGATTCTTTTTCTCTCTAATGAAATTTGGTTTTTCTGAGACATCCATTAATCTACAATTGCTGGCTTTATGTCCATAATTATGAAATATGAAGCATTCTAGGTTCCCTTCTTGTAGAGGTGCAAAGGAGTTATAATTTCTTCTTTTAACTTGATTTAATGCTTGGTTATCTTTAAGGTTATATTTCTTAACCTTCAAGTTTTTCCTTCCATATGCTCTACAATTCATAGCTTTGTGTCTGAAATTAGAGCATGCAAAGCAATAACCAAAGAAAATGTGAGGGTACCTATTTTGATAAACCTTCTTTGGAGTTGTCTTATATTCCTTCTTGATGGGTGGAAGTATTCCTTTGTAGTTCTGATCATTACTTGTCTTTTCTTCATCTTTCTTCTTGAATGTACTAAGGAGACCAACTGCATAATATTTTGAGTTAACTTGGTTTTCTTCTTGAGAATAACCTACTCCATTTTTGTTACCTGAATCCCTTTGTGTGGTAATAATTTTATCTGAGATTTTAGAGCTATTTCCATATCCTTTTTGAATAATTTTTGCATCAAGTTCTTTTCTAAGGTGAACTAATTCTGCCTCCATTCTTTCATAGGTTATTTGTTTCTCTTTAAGATACTTTTCTAGACTTTCTTCCATCCTATTTTCTTCTAGGATTTGATTTTTTAGGTTGCTCGTGAGTTTCTCCATCTCTTTTTCTTTATGTTCATGTTTCTCTTTTTGTTCAACTACAAAACTTTTCAGATGTCTATATCTGGTTTTGTATCTTCTTAATTCATCCAAGGAACTGAGAAGTTCTTCTTCCATATTAACCTCTGCTTCATCTTTCTATTCCTTCTCATGCTCAATTTCTTATATCTCATTAGGATGTTCAATACCTATAAAAAGGACTTCATCATCATCATTGTCAATAGATTCTGATGAACTATTGTTTACTTCTTTTCAACAAAAATTATTTTTCCCTTTGTAAAAAAAATTTCTTGTAGTTGGGTTTTCCCTTATTCTTGTATTGTATATTTTTGTGTTCTTCATATTCAAGGTCCTCCTTGGGATAGAGACACTTGGATGCAAAGTGGCCAGCCTTGCCACAATTAAAAATTTTGAAAGGCAACTTGTCTTTGTACCTCCCTGATCCTTTTTGAAGTTTTTTAATAAAATTGGCTTCTTCTACATCAGATTCAGGATGGATGGGTTGAGGTTTTTGCTTTTGATTTTTTGTTTTCTTGACCACCCTGAAAGTTACCTCTCCTTTTGGGAGGATATCATGACCTAATCTTAACTCATAGCCATTGATGATTCCATACAATTCATCCATGGTGAGTTGATATAGATTTTATTGATCTTCAAGAGTAGACACTTTACACTACTACATATGGGCAGATTATTCCACCAAAGTTTTCCACGTTTCCATTATTTTCATGTTTTTTTTTTAAATACGGTGGGATTTAAGTCGATATTGCCACAAAAGTTCGTCGATATAGCCATGAATAGATTTTTTAACTTGGTCGAGATTTTCGTCGCTATTGCCACGAAAGTTCGTCGCTATTGCCATGAAAGTTTATCATTATTGCCACTAAAATTTTGCTTATCTCATTGGTCGGTGTTAATGGCTAGTATACTAGTTGATATATATATACCTGAATTTAAGAGACTTTGTGAAACAATTGCTATAGTTGCAACACTGTTCGTGGATTTTGTTTGAGCTATTTATTTTTTCCGTCACCCACTGGTTGAACAAATCCAATTCTCAATCTACATAGCTCGGATTTTGAACTTGCAAGGTTAGTATGATTTTTTATTTATTGATGTACTCATTTAACTTGTAAATTTTTGTTCAAATATCCAAATTTCATGTAGCTTGTTTTTCTTTGATAATATATTATACGTGTAGTACCATATTTCATGTCTTTGGTTTTCGGATCTAGTTAATATATTCTATGGAAAGGGTATGTGGATTCCATAATATTCTAGGTTTGTGGTATCCACATACCCTTTTCCCTTCAATTTTAGTTATAATGTCTCTCTCTCTTCATTGATAAAGATATGGAAGTGCTCTTGAAACTCAACCCTGATCGGTGAAATGTTAGTAATTGATTGTCATTTTCTTCTCTCTTTTATTTTTAAGAACTAACAAAAAAACACCAAAAAATCTTGATTGAAGCTTTGATACCACTTGTTACATCCCTATTATCCAAATGGGATCACACTTGCATAAATTGAAAATAATATAACAGTGAAAATAATGGTTGGGATACTTGCACACCTAATGGTTGGCTAGCACTTACTAATTCAATTAAACGAAGGAAGAAATATCGATGAATAAAATATTGAAGTTTATTGTTATATTGATAAATGATAAGTTACGGTATATATAAGATAGGGAGGAAACTCATGTTTATAAAAATAAGATACATAAACACTAACCCTAAAATTATGTTAGTTATATATGTTGTTATTATATAAAGGAAACATTTGTACACATACGACCTTATTATAAAGATGTTATCTATGTCGTGATTAGGCACATAACAATCAATTTTAACTAACCACCTTCAACCATCTTAGTTTATGGTTAGCCACCTTTAACTTTCTTGGCTTATGACTAAGTACCTTTAACAAATGAACTTATGATTATATACCATACTCTTCCAATATAAATAAACTATATTTGTTTTGACTTTCTCAATAAAATCCACATACCCTTTTCTTATATGTGATGTTGTTTCTCTCAATTTTTTATAATCACATGCAATTATAGATGTAGTGATTAAATTTAGTTTGTATTTGATTTAACTTGTTTATACAATATTAATAAGGAGTATCTAAAATATAAAAAATTCATGACGAAATCTATGATAACATGATGAAATCTACTAGTCAGACAATGAAAAATGAGAACATGCCAAAGTGTCTTAGAAAATAAAACTATGACCATTGTAAGTAGCATAAAATTGTGAACATTGTATGTAGATGCAAATCAACACGTCATAATTTAAACCAACCCAACCCAATTGTGGATGACAAGTGGTCG
>ML786302.1:154933-167355 GCA_009831015.1 Picea engelmannii | reverse complement strand
TGCCATTAAACACTAGTGGATCTTTAATCTCTACATGAATCCACTTAATGGAATTTGGTAGTGTGCATATTTGTGTCAATTAATTCTCATACTCCCTAGGCATATGAGAATGAAAAAATGCAACTTATGCAACTTATGAAACTTATGCAACTATATGCAATTTTATGCAACTATATGCAACTATATGCAACTATGCAACTATATGCAACTGTATGCAAATATGAAACTTATCCAACTATATGCAACTATGCAACTATATGCAACTATATGGAACTTTATGCAACAATGCAACTTATGCAACTATATGCAATTATATTGCAACTATATGCAACTATATTGCAACAATTTCGTATGCAACTATATTGCAACAATTTCGTATGCAACTATATGCAACAATGCAACTTATCATGTTTTTTAGTGACTATATGCAACTTTATGCAACTATGCAACTATATGCAACTTATGTAACTATATGCAACTATGCAACTATATGCAAATATGCAACTATATGGAACTATATGCAACTATATGCAACTATGCAACTATATGCAACTATATGCAACTTTATGCAACAATGCAACTTATGAAACTATATGCAACTATTTGCAACTATATGAAATTATATTGCAACAATTTCGTGTCCAACTATATGCAACTATGAAACTATATGCAACTTATCATGTTTTTTAGTGACAATATGCACCTATATGCAACTTTATGCAACTTATGAAACTATATGCAACTATATGCAGCTTTATGCAACAATGCAACTTATGCAACTATATTGCAACTATATGAAACTATATGCAACTGTGTTGGTACCACAAACGTATATTGGCATGATAAATTATCTTCTTGTTTTAACGAGTGTAGGTACTACCAAATAGGTATCTGTCAGATCTATCTTCCTCGAGTGATGATCAAGATATACTAATATATGTTGAAAGTGAGACATGTTGTACTAGATCTGTCGGTTTTAGATCATTCAAGGATATATACCAAAGTGATATCATTCAAGGATATATACCAAAGTGATATCCAATTTTTATACCCTCTATTCAAACATGATGTGTTAAGTTATGTGTTCCATAAATTTTGTGGCATTAGTTGTGCCATTAAACACTAGTGGATCTTTAATCTCTACATGAATCCACTTAATGGAATTTGGTAGTGTGAATATTTGTGTCAATTAATTCTCATATTCCCTAGGAAACCCAAAATTAATGGACACTTTGGAATAAATGACATAGGAGAATACTATTCTCCAACTCAAATTTCCACTAGAAGTTGGATTAATGTAGTCTTCCAACTATCCTATGGTGAGATTAATGTAGTCTTCCAACTATCCTAGTCATGCAATACTTCTTCTATCTATTTAACAAATGTATTTCTCTACATTAGATCCAATGGATATACCATCCAATAACCCTTCTTGAGAAATGACATCATTATCAAATTCCCAATCAATCCATTACAATACTAGGTATGGATATTTGTCATCTACTATGTCAATGAACTCAAAGTAAGAATAAATATTCACACAATCGAGATAAAATTCCATCTAGTGAATTTGAAAATGGGGAAAATGTGTGATTGGTTCACGAACTACCACTAGATCGACAAGTGGACCCAATTTGGTCATCCCATGAGTTCCCATGATTACTTTAGTAGGATGTTAACATACAACCCGAAGTTGAGCATAAATTCTCACACTTCATATCATTGAATCAATGCATTTAAGATAAATTATTTTCCATAGCTTGATCACTGGACATGGTTTAAGGGCCTATCTTGTGCCTCTATTGGTGACTCAAAAATTGGCCCAAGGAACTCCCTTAACTTTGTTGTGGATTTATCATTGTCTATTATCTATAGAAAACTTTTCAAAAATTCTTTGACTTCATCTTCCACTATATATACTAGTAGAATCATGCATTGGCTTAGTGGCCAAATTATTGAAGGTTTTCTATTTCTAGCATTCATAGTAACTATGTTTCTAGCATTCATAGTAACTATGTTTCTACAATCATGTGTATTATTTATTATCTTTTGGTAGTACCCACGTCGAGGATGGTGAGGATATAAGTAATTCATTTCAATATACCCCAGTTCATAATAATTATAAAATCATGGTGGGAGATGATCCACTTAATTCCATAGAGCGCTATTACCCTAATTCTAATTATGTCCCCCATCCACTCCCATGGTTGAATCCATTGTTTGGAAATTTATATGCTAGATTATGTCTCTTCTAATTCCCCTTGGAGACTCTTTTAATGCCAAATCATTTGGCCTTATACATTCCAAACATTTAATCTACCTATACTCTTATTGGAGAAATATCACCAGTATGGTAACTTAGATCTCCCTAGGACCTGCCTATTGATCCTAGACATACAATGGGGATAGATTTCTAATGGTTTCCCTAGATGCCAACAAATTGTTTTTCTTTTAACCAAGAATAATAGTAAGCATACCTTATGACCAATGATTTCCTCACATATTTGGCTGATGCACCTCCTGAGATCCAGCTCCAACTCCTATAATCTGCTTCCTACACATGAGAAGACAAACAACTATTGATCTAGTTTCTCTCCTAATGTTACGAAAGTCCAATTCACTAGATCTATCCTGATCTATTTAACACGAGACCAAATCTATGCATTTACAAATCAACTACAAACACATTTAGGGGAAACCAATTATCTATTCATTAACATGTAGGAAACACATCAAACATAATACCTTGGATGTGAAATAATTTATCTTTTCTCCTTGCTCCTAATTCCTCCTCAACTTCTCAATTTGACTAGGAAGCTTGATTGTGGTCGTTGTGACTGGAGAAGCACCTCTATAATTGGACATCATAACTCTGCAAAATATTCTTCCCCCTCTTTCTCAAGACTTTCCTTCTTTATATATATCCTTGGAAGAGGCTTGGGAGAGCTTCTATATCTTATGGAACTCACTAGAAACTCGAATGATGTGATTTTCTAGCCCCATGACACAAAGATACAATTGATCCCTCGCTTAGCTCTTCATAACTTTGCAAATCTAGAAGGTTGCAAGGATCATCGTTTGTTGCATTATAAAGGACCAATGACTATCATCGCATGTTTTCTCCTATATTCCACATGAAGACCCTAAAAAAAAGTCCTAACTACTGAGAAAGAAATGTATTTTGAATTTCATCTTTTTTTTGATTCCCTTTTAGCATGTAGGGTGGAAATTAAGATTATAACATATACTACTAGCTATTCTACTTCCCATCAAATTACATTACTCCAAGTGAAATATTTGCTATCTCCCCTTCATCATGTGTGATTCCAACTCATTTATAGTGGTATGTGTTACCATATGTTGGCATTAATGTGAGTACCCCGACTTCAACAAGTGCAATCATCCTTCATTTAGGGTGGTGTGAGAAACTATCACCTAGAGTAGTGTGATCACCCTTCATTTCAAAACATTGTGATCACACTAACTTGATTTGGTGTGAACTACCCTTCGAGTTAAACATTTCCATTTCTCTTCATTTATGTGGTATCATGTACCTTCATTTGAATAGGGTGAGTTACCTTTACTTGAATAGGTGTAAGTGTATTTGTTTAAACAAGTGCTCCATTGTTGTGATCTACCATTCTTTCAAAGTGTTACAACTTTTTTCGTGGGAACAAATTTGGTTTCTTTCATTCATATGAGTGTGAGTAGCATTCATTTTTTTGGTAAGGGAATGACTCAACCACAAGGCTACAAGTTCCTCATCCAAAAAGCTACAAACATAGTTATTGAAAGGGTGTGAATGCCTTTAACCTCATGTTGTGATTATCCCTTCACATTAATAGGTTAAATTTGATATTCAAGGTAATTATTGTGACCAGTCTATATTAATATCGGTTAATGGTTGTGAGTGCATTGAAGTGGATAAGTAAAGGTTTGGCCCACTCTCACAAGGATAGTGATAGATTTTAAAAAAAACACATCTCCCATATTGTCCCCCTGGGAGGCACCTACCAAATTGTTTTTGAACTCTAGTTCAAAGCCCCAATATCTCAATTAAAACCATTCATTCAATGGAATGTATTTTATCTTCCCCTTCATCCCAAGGTGCCTTGGGTTTCCCTTTTTATCCACTAAGAAAGACCCCTAATAAGTCTCAAAACCCCCTCTCATAAGCCCTTCTCACATAATATACCCTTTGAAGGGTCAATCACACATGAAAATATTGAGTATGGGTCAATCACGAATCCCAACATCTAGCTTGTCATTTAGATTTTTTTTTTTTTAAACTTAAAGGAAGCATGGAAATATCAACAATAGTTCGTCATAAGGTAATGAATTTCTTTTTACCAAGCGTGGCAATATCAACGAAAGTTCATTGTAAGGCAATGGATTTTGTTTGACCAAGAGTGGAAATATCGATGAAAGTTCGTCGTAAGGCAATGAATTTTTTTGACCAAGCATGGAAATATCGACAAAAGTTCGTCGCACTTTTCCATGGTTTTGCATCGCACATATAGCATCTACGTCATAAATTTTGTCTCTGTCAAAAGTTTTTTGTCGCTATTGCGATGCTTTTTCGTCTCAACTATACATAGTTTTGTGTCGCACGTATGGCATCTGTGTCGTAATATGTTGGTAAGTTTTTTTACTTTGGCACAGTTGTTCATTCCTATTGCGATGAAGTTTCATCGCTATTGCCACTCTTTATAAGGTAAACCTGGAGGGCTAATTTTTTCGTTGTTTCCACGAATAACTGGTTCATGGATATAGCGATGAAACAATTTCCACGAAAAATAGTCTTTGCTTTCGTGGAAAGTGTGATGGATATGTGTGGCAATAGCAACGAAAAACCATGGAAAATTTGGTCACATGTAGTAGTATTAGGATTATACAACATAGTAAGTGTTCTTAGTATCTTTTCAACTAACTCATTGTCCGACACTTCTACTCCCAAACCTCTGACTACATTAATAATATTATCAACTCTTTCGAAGTACTCTGAGACATTTTATTCATCCTTCATTTTTAGACCTTTATATTGTGCTTTGAGAGCTTGAAGTTTGGCTCTCTTTACCTTGGAATCTCCTGCATATATATTTTCCAATTTATCACATAGTTGTTTTGCAGTTTTACATTTTAGTACTTTAGCAAGGATCTTCTTTCTCAATCCAACTTGTACTGTGTTTAAATCCTTTGCATGTTCCCAAAATTTCTTCTTGTATTTTGCTTCTATGGGAGTGAATTTTGGAACATAATATCCTTTTTCAACTAATGTCCATACTTCTAGTCCAATGGACATTAGATAGATTTTCATTCTAACACTCCAGAAAACATAGTCTTCACCATCAAATAGGGGGAATTTTAATGAAATCTTCAATTGTTGATCCATTCTGATGTATATTTATCTTCAAGTGATTTAAACCTTTAGTGAAGATAGCTTCTCTTATACTAATTCAAGGACCAAATCTTGTCAGTGAGAGGGGGGGGGGTGAATCTGTGACACAACAATTTTATCAATTTTTGTTTTAATGCAATCAATATTTTAACACAATATTTTATCGTGGAACCCAATTGGGAAAACCACAAACACTTTTCTATTAACTGCAAAATTATGTTTTACAAGTTACATAGAAGGAATATGTTCTTCCTCTTAGATCATCACCCATTGATCAGGATGCACCCACACCCTTTTTCACCAGCTCCAAATGGTAGGAGGGTTCATCCCTGTGTTTAGTCAGCTACAAATGAAAAGGAAGCACCAACTCCTCTGCATGCACCAACCTTCCCTTGCAACTCCCTACCTCCCTTAATTTATGAGTCTGGAAAACTTATGTATTATATCTTGACTGCTCCTCTCTCTGATTCTGTCATTTGATATTCATTGTATCTTCTACAGGCCAATAAGTCTTCTATATCAATTACTAAACATCTTAACTGTTTTTGTGTATCTTTCTGTATTTTGATCTTCAATGTGTCTATTGCAGTGACATTATCTTCAATTCTCAACCCTCTTATATATATGCCTTCATTATAACTTTTCATGGGAATTCACACCCTTTCATCACACCTCTTTGTCTATTACATAATCACTTTTTTAAATAACACAGTCATGTTTTATAAACAAACATCTCTTCAATCTTTTATCTTATCTTTTGATGTTTTCTTTAATTCATATAGTTATTTAGGTTGTGAATAGTTTATCATAGAGAGATGATTTGAGATATGAAATTATGCTTCATGTTCTCATACAAAGTATAGAGTCTCTTTGCAGTACTGCATTTAAACCTAATCTTTCTTATGGATCCATAAGGATTCTTTTCGTGATCATGTTGTCACAACTTCATTACTTGTGGTATAATATCTCAAATATACTGACAGGGCTTCCATAGAAAAAACTAAATTCTCTGATTTTTCATAACCACACACACATCTGATTTGTATCTCTGACTCTATGTAATATAAGTTTTTACCAATATTACACTATTTTCTTAGATCAACTCTTCTAGGATTTTAGCATTTAAAAATCTAATACCAGTTATGATTTGTAACAGTCTTACTAGGGATTTCATCGAATAAACTAAAGTGATCATTGTCTCTATGTTTATGTAGGGTTTTGACTATTTTTAGAGAACCTCCACAATTGGCACCATGCAAAAAAATCTGACTGGAATAACACTCTTCAATATTTCAAAGGTTTATTAACTTGATATCGTGTTTGGTGATCCTCCAGACTTGGGGTTATGCCACAAACTCTATTTAATTTTTGCACTCTTCATTGTTGCTTCCGCTAACTGAATTAACAAAATGACCTTAATCCCACGATCACCCATATGACCGACACCCCCCATAGTTATAAAAGAAACATCATTTTGATGATCGTAGTGACTTTGACCAAAAGGTAGGGGGCCTAATAGGTTGTCCCAGGATCTAGGCTAGTGATATTCTCGAGAATTCCAAGAACCTAGAGCCCCTGCATTTGGGAATTACATGTAGTGAAGTCGGCATTTATAAACCTATATAAAACTTTTCTCACTATACATGTGGGATTAATCCAATTGAAGGAGCTAATCAACACCGTCGATCACTTGATCTAACAGTTTTTTAGTCTTCCATGCTTTCTCTGTATCGATCAGATACTCAATATTTCCAACGATCTAGATTCAAGGCATTCTCTAACTGCCTCTTCTCCTCCTCTGTCATTCTTACTCCTCTCAATTGTCACTGCAAACGTTGTCACCCATCTTAGAAAGTTGTTACACAACATATCAACCATTACACATCAAACTTCCATGATAGCCATCAAAGATAGACCAGGATTCATTTTTCCTTTTCTGACAAACCTTTAATCATGAATTTCTCTTATAAAATCATGGAGCAGGTGGAGGATCACAACAACCTTTAACATAGCTTAAATTTTGAGATGGAGGTGTGCATGGTTCAACTTGTAAGTCCAAGTCCCCATGTTGTCCAATGATCTTATGTTGAGGAGTACATGGTTGCTCTTCTTTGGCCATGTATTCATCATCTTCACTCATAGATTCTTCAAAGGATGATGTCATCAGCTCATCATTTTTATTACTGTTGTCATCGACCCAGTCTTATTATTGTAATCACAGTTATGAAAATGTGCATAGTTAAAGTGCTCTCATGAGGTAGCCTATACTTTGAGTAATGAATACCATGTCAGATCAAGATCTACATTATTTTCATTGAATTACATCACCAGGTTTTAATGAATTCTCAACTAATTGAAACCAAAATCAATTCTGAAACCCAAATCCATCCTGAAACCCAAATCCATCCTTCATGATAATCTAGATAGTCATAATTTAATTCTTTGGATACCCACTATGATGCTTGCAATACTCTCATGGTAATAAAAGAATCGTAGATATTTTAAAATCTTCAATCAAACCCTTTTTGGTAGACACCATATGGGTTGGGTATTCTATTTACATGTAGCATTTTGGATGTGGTATCAAACAAATATTTTCCAAGGTACATTCATGCAACAGTCCTTATTCAGATGGCTTTAATATTTAGAAGGAGCACATTTAGACTTTCATCAACACTCATCATAGCCCCAACATTATCAAATTTCCCAGAGTAATTTGGAGCATAAAATTTGATGACCAGTTGCTCGTCTGCATAGGGTCTTGTCAATATTCCTCACTATGATCATGTAGCAATACTGATCAATATCTTTTCATGTTGACAAACTTTGGATCTTGTCATTCTCGTCCTCATAGGCATGTACTCTATCTTCTTTCATGTTCTTGTATGCCACATACATCTTTCTTTGTCCATGATAGGGATTGTTGTATTGTAGTAACAAAGTTCCTTAATGCACATTGTTATTTTGTCAATGCCAATGAACAAAAATGTCTCTCATCTATTTGACATCAGTGCCAATGCCATCCATGCCAAATTGTATTTCCATATTGCCAACATATTTATTATCATATGAAGCTATTCTATGATGCATGCAAATAGTATTCATAATCAAACACAGAAACATAGACAACATAGGATTACGTAACATATCTTTGTCATTTCTTTATTCATCTTTCTCAACCTTTAGCTAGCTAAACCAACCAACTGAACCCAAAACAACGATAACAATTATGATGAACCAACCCCTAATATCCCAATCCATTACATATTTATATCAAAATATAGGGCTAATAACCCTAATCTATTCATCCAAAAAATGTCCCATTACAATGCATGACCAACTCACTTAACTGGTTATTCGACACCTTTCTTCTACTTTTCATCTTTCATGTCGCTTGTATGTTGTTATTTTATTTCTGGCATGTCGGGTTGTCATTCTTCTGTTATTATTTATTTATTTTCTTTATTATTATAGATTTATTATTCAAGGTTTATTCCTCGAGATTTATTCCTTGAGTTGTGTGTTGTCTTCCTTTTGTGCACTTTCCTCCTTTTGTGGAATTTTCCTATACTTAGGATTTTTCCTCAATACTTTATCAAAACTGAAAAAAATGATTTACAGACTGGTTGTCCAATAGGCCCCCAACACTCACATGTGGATCATCCTGAGACACTTACGTATGTTTCCTGCTCCTCCATGCCATGCCTTTCCTTCCCTTGAAAAAAAGATGCCTTGCCTGTTGACCAAAATTTGGTCACCTATATGTTCCTGCTCCTGGAATAATAAAAAAAATGATATTAGAAAATGAATATTTTTCAACCATTATATGTTCATTGCATAACCCTTGGTATAATATTCGTCATTCATTTCACGGAATCAAAATCGGATTCTCCATGACCAAGATACACATACTTTTGTCCAGAAGTCCAATGGAGGTATTACAAGAAGAAATATGAAAAGTGTTCTAAGTGACATGTTCTCTCCTCTCCTCTCCTTTCCCTTCACCTCTATTCATTCTCTGATTTTATATTTAGTCATTTTTACCCTTGTCTCATTACTTTCATATTCCCCTTACCATTTTCCACACTTAGCAATTTTTCCTTATTCTTTTCCATGTTCACATTCATTTCCCTTTTCCTTTATTTTCCCATTTCTTTTTATTTTCCTTTCCATTTTCATATACGTAGCCAAATATATGAGTTACGACGGGTTCACGGGTTAGTGGTTAATAATATTTTTCCTATCCTAAGTTCTATGAGGAATTTCTCCAATGACACATGGCACTTTATAACCAATGAGATACATCCACATGGCATATAATGGATGGTGCCACATGGAAACTAATTAATGGAGACACGTGGCAACATATAAGAAGTGACACATGGCATAATTTTATTGGATGACATATGGAAGATTCTTATTAGCATATTGTTGACCTATCGGGTGATGACATGTGGTAGAATTTGGTTGGGTGACTCATCATTGCTGACTGGGAATATTGGTGGTTGACTGGGCATGCAAAATTATTATTGTATTCAACAATTTTCCAAGGGTCGAATCCTCCAAGCTACATAGTCTCCTCTCTTATTTATTTCTTTTCAAGTGTATGTTACACTTAACATTATATACCACTAAGACTCTTTTATTATCATACATGTGGGATAAGAATAATGAAGAAAAGTCCAAATTCAACAAAGGAGGTCGAAATTAAATCAAGGGTCCACATTTACCAATCAAACTTGATCGACGGAGGTTGACCCACGATCTTGCGGAAGCCATAACTTGAGCTCCGGGTGTCAGAATCGCGCAAACATTATATCGTTGGAAAGATATTTCAATGTAGAATATGGCGGTACATGTTTAAAGTGTTTAAAGTGGATACATTTTTCTCATAAATTAAAATATCAGTGAGATTCATTTTTATTGGGCCTACATGACAACTCAACTTCACAAGCTCATATCTTGAGATCCGAGCGATGGATTTGCACAAAAATTATATCGTTGGAAATATGAGATGATGAAGAGAACCTAAGAAGTGGTTTACATGGTTAAAAATTTGGTTTTCACTTCCATAAAATTAAATTACAGTCATCCTATTTTAATTGGAAATTAATTAAATTGTGAAAATAAAAGTTTATTTAAAAAATTTTATTAAAAAGGGAAGGAAATAGTTGAGACGGTTCCTGTAACTATCGATGAAGACAATAAATAGACAAAAGAAAGAAATTGAATATAGAGAGAGGCCATCATAGTAAGTTTATGCTGATCACATCCTTCTTTTCTTTATCAAGTTCTTCATCCAATTATTCCACCTCTTTCACTAGAAAGGTTTAACTAAAGACTAATAACTCATATTTTCTTCTTACCAGGTCTTCTTGTTCTTTTACTGACCACCATATTCCTTATACAAGATAAATTCTTGTGTATATTTTCTTTATGGTCCGTGGGAGCCCCAATCCCAATCTTTAAGAAAAACACATTTTAAATTTCAAAGAATATGTAACAGACTATATAATTTTTAGAAATTTCAAGAGACTTATTTTGGGAACAATATCGACTATGTTTTGTAACCTAGAGTTTTGAATACAAAGTATTTGAGGTTGATCTATCATTATATTTATTTGATATGCCCATGTTCACTCTCTTAAAGTTCTCTTATGCATGCATACCATCTTCTTTTTATTTTTATGTGATCAGAAATATTTAGTGATCAAAATCTGGACCAGGGGGCAAAATTTTGCTCAATTTTCAAAGTGCTCGGAATGCGACGAAAATGGTGCCATTGCGTCCGTCTCGTCTTCTTGATTCCGGTGGTATATTTACTTTCTCAAACGGAGTCCGTATGGAGAAGATATCGCGATCTGTTCACCGAGACAAACAGGCAAAAAAAAATGGGATGCTGACTGGGCAGTCCATACAGTCGTACGGATGCTGACGTGGCATGATGGTACGACTCACACATGGCAGTCGATTTGGCAGGTGACATGGCAATCGTCGATTGGTTTTCAGTGGGTGAGTTATATGGCAAAACGTGGCATCTAGTTGGGTGAATGTTAGGGCACCACGTGGCCCAATCAAGGGCTGCCACGTGGCACCCGTTTATTGCTTGTTGGTTTGTGTGGTTTATTAAAATTATATGGAGGTCGGGGGGTTCGACCCTCGGACCTCTTCCAGCCGTTGAAAGCTTTAACAAAGGCTAACCCACCAACGTGCCACACAATAGTTCTTAATAACCATACGTTTAAAAACTTATTTAAGTTTGAATTATGTGTGAAATGGCGCGGGGGTAGGGCTGGGGCTTAGCCCCAGCCCTCGGTTTCGGTGGTCACACATATGACCAATGTATATTTAAAATGGCGCGTGCGTGGGAGTGGCTTTTAATTGGACCTCGGTTCTATGCATTATAACATATGACTGTGCCTTTGGTTTAAAATGGCGCGCGTGGTTAAGTTTTCAAACGGTTATTATAACCATTGTTTAATATGGTGCACGGGTGTATTAAGTTTCATATAACCATGTATTGTAAATGTGCGCGGTTTATGCCATGTTTATGTTATATGACCCATTTTTATTGCGCATGGTTTGGTGCGCGGGGTTTGTTAACCCTCGCTCATATATATTGTGCCATGTGCCCGCGTTTTGGAGCGCGTGGGTTGGTTCCACGTTTTTTTTTAAAACGGCATTAACCACCTTTTTGCCCAGCCCGAGGTTTTATGCCACCATATGCCCAGGTGTTAGGAAGTTGGGGGCTGGAGGCGCCCTAACCGTTCTACGGTTTGCACCATTGGCGTGGTTGCGCCTGGTGCCAGGTTTTAACGCGCATTGGGAGCGTGTTCTTGGTTCATGCACACAGAGATGTGTTTTGTAGAGCCAGTTTCAGAAAGCTTGAAGGAGGAAAATGGAGGAGGCCTAACTTCTTCATCTTTTGGCCGATTGAGGTGCCGTAAAAGCCAATCTAGGGGTTTTTGGACGTGCTGGATCCATTGGTGTTGTTTTCAAGGCCATTTGAAGACTTCTTCTACAA
>ML786302.1:83992-120716 GCA_009831015.1 Picea engelmannii | reverse complement strand
CTTTAAATGTGTGAATGTTCTTGGTTCTTGTTCCTTTCTCAGGAACTTTCTTTAAAAATAAAAATAAAACATTTTCCTTTTATTTTCTTGCAATATTTATGTTTCTTTGAATTACTACGACGGACTTCTGTCAAGTCCCACATTTTGAATATATAGAAATCCCAAAAAAATCTAAAGAGGAGTACCACCTCTATAAAACCGCAGGGGGGTTTGCATCCTTGTGAGGTTTCTGTTTTAGTCTTAACGGATTCAAGTATCAACATTTCCTTGCATTGCCATGTCTATCCTTTCCTTTCCTTGCATTTCCCTTCCTTTCCTTGAATTTCCATTCCATTCCTTGCCTCTCCATGCCATGCATTGCACTGCCTTTCCTTTCCTTGAAATGCCATCCCTTTCCATTCCATGTCTTGGATTGTCATGTAATTCCATGACATGCCTTTCCTTTCCATGCCAAGGACTGATAGGATGGATGAAGGAAATAAGATGGAACAATGGGTAAGAAATTCAACAGGCCCCATACCATCCTTTGATCCTCAACAAGAAAAGGAGACATATAAGAAGGAAAGGAAAGAATTACTCAGAATGAGTTGGCAAGCATCAAAATCTATGGCACATCATGAAGAAAATCACACAATGCTAGAGAAGCCAACATGGAAGGTAAGTATGCTAAGATATTTTTTGAGAAATTTTGTTGAACTAATCAAAGATGAGGTTGCATTGAGTACATTATATGATATGATTGATTGCTACACAAGAGGAAGGGAAACTCCAGCTACAGAAAGGATGGTAAATCAGGCACCATGCATGAAGTGAACCAATGAAGAATTATGATTCAGTGCATAGATTGGAGAGTATGATGTGGATAATTTTATTTTAGACTTAGGTTTTGACGTGAGTGTGTTACCTAAGAGGACATGGGAATTGATGGGAAAACCAAAGTTGGTATGGTATCCTATTCATCTTAGATTAGAAAATCATCACAAAATAATTATGATTGATCGGTTGAAAGGAGTTCTTGTGAACATCGACGGGGTGTGCAACGTGGCATATTTTGAAGTTATTGAAATTGTAGATGGCATTCAACCATATCCAACACTTATGGGACTGGAATGGGATTTTGATAACCAAGTGATCATCAACTTGAAGAAGAGGGAGATGATATTTAAAGATGGTGATTTGAAGGTTACAACACCCTTAGACCCATTAGAAGGATAGAGATACAAAGAACCAACAAGACAAAATGAAATTAACAACTTATATAACATGACTGCATGGATGGAGGATTATGTCAACCTGATAGTAGATGGTGCATTGAGTTGGAAAAGTGTCACTTCATGTGCATCAAATTCTGAAGTAGGTTTAGAGATTTGGCAACAAAGAATGCATGAAGTGTCCATCAAACGATGTGCAGGCATGACTCAATCCATGCATTGGATTGGAACATAGCTATATAACCTACCCGGGTACGATGGATTATCTTATATAAGTATGTTTGTAAAACCATTTGAGTTGTAGGTACCTGAACAACAATGGTTGTTAGCACTGGATGTGGTATTAAAAGTGACTCCAGCCAGATGGTGGGATGTACACAAAGAGGGAAATAAATACTAGCTACAATGAAACAAACTAATGAAAATAAGGTTTGGCATGAAGGGATAAAACATGGTGCCGAAATATATAGGGGAGAGTGACCCAGCAGATCATGCGGAACAATGCAGGGCTTTGTGGGGTTCAATACCAGAGATCGAGTGGACACACCGATTTATACACACGCTGGGCACAACTCCAAAGAATTGGTACTTGGGTTTGGAAATGCACAGGGAGACAACAAAATGGGAAGAACTGAGCCATAGTTTCAAAATCATGTTTACATTTGAAAAAGAAGAAGAGACAATGGATATGATACCCATATGCAACGAGCATAGAAATAAGATGATTGTCTGCAAGTTGTTGGAATGTTATAATGTCTCCTAGAAAGAGTATGATGAAGAGTATCCTAGGAATGTACATATATATGAGACAGAAGGAGAACGTGTTATAGAAAGACTGCAACTCAAATCCACCACATATACCTAGCCGATAAAAATGTGGAAGGTAAACATTCAGAAGACAAAGACTCCCAAGTTTGTGCATATAGGGGATTATTGGAGTGAAGACAATTGACAATATTGGAGACTTATTGTGTGAATACCAGGACTTATTTCCAACAATGTTTTTAGAGACGAAGGAAATAGAAGGATATTTCAGTGAGATGAATATTCCACTAAAATAAGAAGCTAAGCTAGTGTGCCAGATGCCCTATAGGCTCAATCCATGTTATAAGGAGAAGGTAAAATTTGAAATAGATAGGATTTTGGACACAGGAATCATTGAAGCAGTAGAAGAATATGAATGGGTCAGTTCGATGGTGGTACAGGACAAGAAGACATGTGGAATCAAGATCTGTGTAGATCTCAGGAAGCTAAATGATCATGCTTACATGGCCCATTTCCAACACCATCCACAGATGAGGTACTGGAGAATGTGGGAGGCCAAGAAGCTTAATATTTATAGATGGATTCTTTGGGTACCATCAGATAATAATTACACAAGAGGATCAATACAAGACCACTTTTGAAATGGAATGGGGACGTTATCAGTACATGGTTATGCCCATTGGATTGGAGAATTCCCTTGTAGTGTTTTCCAAGGTAGTAGTTGCAACATTCAAGGAGTTCATCCATAAGTTTATAGAAGTCTACTTGGATGATTAGACAATGTTCATTCTATTGAAAGATCACATAGAAGTTCTTAGACTTATGTTGGATCGCTATAGGCAGTTTCATATTTTGTTGAACTTGAACAAGTGCATTTTCTGCGCACTGTTTGGAATTTTGTTAGGACATTTAGTGTTAAAATAGGGACTATTGGTAGACCCAACTAAGATTGTATTCATTTTGGATTTAGAACCACCTACATCAGCCAGACAGCTGAGGGAAATGTTGGGTCATACAGGTTACTATAGGAAATTAATCAAGGGATATGGACAAATCACACCACCAATGTAGAAGTTACTAAAGAAGGAAGAAAAGTTTCAATGGAATGAAGAATTTCATAAGGGTTTGGACACCCTGAAACAAAAGTTGGTGACTGGGCCAATTTTAATTTTTCTGGATTGGAACAAGGAGTTTCATGTACACGTCAACGCATCATCCATAACATTAGGAGCAATTATATCTCATCCAGGGGAAGGAGACATCGATCACCCAATTACTTTTGCAAAAAGGAGGTTGTTTATAAAAAAGAAGAACTACACAACCACAGAACGGAAAGGATTGGCGATGGTATACGCACTACAAAAACTTAGGCATTAGTCAACAAGCTAGTGTTGGGGGGAGAATATGTAGGTGGTTTTTATTATTTTAGGAATACAACTTTGAATTCATAGTGAAACCAAGGAAGCTGAATGTAGCACCATATCACATATGATGCATATTGTCAGGGGAAGATGTAGGAAATTTAGATAACAACTTCCCAGATGTGTAGTTATTTGTAGTAAGGATGGTGGATGATTATTTATCGAACATCATACAGTTTCTCAAAATAGTCATGGCTCCATTTGAGATAATTGTAGCATAGAGGAAACAACTCGTAGTGAAAGAAGCAGAGTATCAGTTTGTTGCAGGGAATTTATACAAGATGGGTGTAGATGGGATAATGAGATGTTATGTGTTGGAGCACAAAAGTCCGGTAATAATTGAAGAAGGGTACAATGGAATTGTTGAAGGACATTACGCAAGGTGAGAATATTTTTAGCACAAGACTTTGGTGGCCGACACTTCACAAGTATGCAAACGAATACTATCAGTCATGCGATGTATTCCAACGAGTGGGAAATCCATATAGGAGGAACAAAATTCCTTTGAATCCACAGGTTATGTTGCAAGCATTGGAGAAATGGGCCATAGACTTTGTGGGTCCAATCAAACCATAAGAAAGAAGATCGAGGGAAAGGTATATCATTACTATGACTGAGTATTTGACAACATGGGTGGAAGCAGCCCTAGTTACAGACTATACGGAAGAAACAACTACGTGGTTTGTATTCGAAAATGTAGTCACAAGGTTTGGATGTCTACGCATATTAATCGGTGATAAAGGGACACACTTTTTAAACAAAATAATTGCAACATTGACTGAGGAGTTCCATATTCATCACGAAACGAGTACCCCATATAACCCTCAAGCCAATGGAACCGTGGAATATTTTAATAAGATCTTGGAGAATTCCTTAATAAATATTTTCAATGTAGGGAGAGATGATTGGGACTTAATATTTCCTGCAGTATTATGGGTTTATGGGACTACAAAAAAGAAGTATACAAGTCATACCCATTTCAAGTTAGTCTATGGGAAAGAAGCAGTAATGCCAATGGAGTTTATTCTTCCTAGATTGTGCATTGTAGCAATTACAGAGCTATCAGATACTAGCGCAATAGAGGAGAGGTTGGAACAATTAGTAAATCTTGACAAGGATCAGTTTGTCGCAGGATTCCAACAACAGGTCCAGAAAGCCAGAGAGAAGGCTTGGCATGATAGACACATCAAACATAAGAAGTTTCAAGTTGGATATGTGGTACTACTCTATGACAACAAGTATAGACACCATCTAGGGAAATTTCAAATGCACTCATTAGGACCCTATGTGATTCAACGACTAACAGAGATAGGTGTTGCGCGGTTAGAAACCTTTAAAGGAGATGTCTTGGAAGGAATGGTGAATGGGAGTTGGCTGAAACTCTATAGATATAACTGACAGGATGCGCAGTAATTTGCTCTATGCCGAAACACATGTATTATAGTAGTTCTGGAAAATAAAAAAAGGGGGGTTACGCAAAATGAGCCATCATCATACATCAACATAACATTGTGCCAAACATGGAGACAAGACAGTTGGGAAATGACAAGAACATTACAAGAATTAAAGCACAGAAATAATGCTTACACAGTGAGTGTGACAGTTCATAAAAGCTTTGTATAGGTCTTAAATGGGAAAAGTCGTTGGAACTCTTAACAGATCGATAGTACGATGGATAAATCATCCTATGGATTTAGTAATAAATATGCATTTAGTTAGAGAAATCATCAACCACGACGTTGGATTGGAAAAGTTAGTTAAGGAATTATGAGACAGGTAGAGTTGGCTCAAAAACACAAAAATAGCAAAAAATCATTAATTCTAAACCATTGTTACTTGYGAATGGAAGCACACAAAGTGAACCAGAGTGAATTGATCCAATCCATAAGAACCAAGCTACAATGACCCACCAAGAGACATAGAACTAAGCCGAAGAGCTAGTCACAGGAAACAAACGGTACCATCAAGAGTTGGAGGACCATCTGTAGTAGCGAGAAAACAAGTGAAACAAAAAGAAGTATCACCAGAGGTTGAGGATTTAATCGTTGTTTCAGCTTCGACGACACCAACAGAGTTTCGTAGAGACTACTTACCACCAAGGGTGAATAATGTTGCCCACATAAATCTACCAATCAATGCAAAGTACACAGTGTCGGTAGCATTGATTCTGGCTGGAGTAAGCAGGGACGCAGACATGCTTGGGAATATTTCTAACCTCAAGTTTATGGACCATGATATCACAGATATGCGAAAAATCCTTAAGTTGGCCAGGGATCATTATTTTTGCACAAGGAATGTCCTAGGGACGGGAGAAATCCGGGTAGAGACACATGAGTAGGCTTCAGGATTGCAAAAGGTAGGAATGTTGAACTTATTTGGCATTCCCCATTTCAGGCGGAGTACACATATCAATGCATGTGTAAATTTATTATTAAGTTACAGTCATGGGGGGATGCTCTAGCTTGATCCCCCAATATCGATCGATACCATGTTGATTGCACGGATTATAGAATTTCCCAAAGAAGGGGAAGACTCGATGTTGTTGTTCCTCAAGATGGCATATCGATCCCTCTCCAAAACAATATAGGATAAATTTGTCAAATTCAGGGGAAAGAGGGGCTTGGATGTTAGTAACATCAACAATAAGAATGTGAGGTTTTCAACGCAGGTATTGTCTTGCAAACTGTTGCGGAAATATTGTAAATACGAAGTACCGACTACTGTCATTATGACCATAGAGAAGTGTATAATAGGATTTCAGATGAACTGGGCTACCTTTTTCGTTAACAAATTTTTACAGGATTTCATGGAGGCCCAGGAGAAGGGCGTTGAATTTCATTATGATTGGTTTCTTATTCTTATCACATTGGTTGGGTGGAAAGAACCCGGGGATTAATAGCACATGCGCAATCTAGGTAGTAACATTCTGGCTGCGAGATATACCAATTTATGGCATTCAACAATTAAAAGAAGAAAGACTGATAATAACATGACATTTTCTACCTACTAGTAGAGGATCACCTATTCAATTGCGCAACTACCAAGCATATCCGAAAAAGTAGTAGAAGCATACAAGGATATTGATCGATTTAGAGCTGGCATGCACCATATGTATGTGAAGGCTAAGAAGGATCCAGCAAGGCACTGTCTACTCACTAATTACAGGTTGAAAACGAAAGATGTGAATTCAATAATCAATGTATGGGAGGAATATTGGAGGAGTCCACGAGAAAATACAAGGCTATCAGAAGAGGAGGATGATCAAAACAAGAATTATGAGGAGTTGAGTGATTACCAAGGAAAAGATCAGATAATTGGTGTAGGCAATCTTCCTGGAACATCAATGATCCCCGACATAGGAACCAAAATGAAGGATAACGGGGAAGAGTAAATAGAAGGTTCGCACAAGAAATCCAAGGCATAGAAATAAATCCCATTTTACATATTAATCGATGACAATATGGACAAAATTGGCTACCAAATAAAATATTCTATAGAAGAGTTATGGGAAGAAGCAACAAAGAAGTAGGAAGCACAACATAAGAAAGTACAGGACTAGTTGGGCATACTCCAAAAAATGTTGGAAGTTGCAACCATGATGAAGGAGCATAGGTCTAGTGAAGAATCATCAATAGGGCCAAGGAGAAAAGAAGAAAGTGCGTAGTCGGCCTTGACACAACTGACACTAGGGAAAATAACCCTACATATTGAGACAGAAGAGATAGAGTTTCCAATGGGTGATTTGCATGAAAAAATCAATGTGTTAGGCCATATGAAGATAATAATTTCAAGGATGTCCATGCAATAGCTACAAGACTTGCAATCAAGATTGGTGCAAGAAATCAGAAATAGAGGAGAGGAGGAACAAAGGGAGTTAGAATGATGTAACCTTTTTTCATCTTGCTACTTTAAATTTGGCCCTCCAATGTAATATTTTGTGTAGATGATCGGCTTTTCATCATCTTCCTTCCATTCATCAATAGCTTTGTTCATCATATTTTAGATTCTTCACAAACCTTTGTTAGCTGGGATAGAAAACCTAATGGCTAGGCTAGGCTAGAAGCCTTAGTTTTTTGGGGGCTTATGAATGTCCACAATGAGCCTTGAAAGTTATAAGAACATAGGTAATATTGAAGGCTTCTTCAAAGAGTTGTAGAAACCCTAAAAATAGAAATCTGCATAAAATTGTGAAACCCTAGAAACCCTAGGGCCAAAATTTAAAAATGCTCGAAAATTCATTCTGAGAGTCTTTGGAGGTGTGTTGGAGAAGACTGTACTCTCCCATGCCAAAATTTTCCTCAACATCCAAGTTTTAGGGGCTGAAACACTCAAAAGAAGAGGTTCGTACGAATTTTTTGGAAACCCTAGGAAGGTCGTACGGTTCTGCGGAAGAGGAGGGATGACTGGTAAAATCTTGTAGCTTGTGCAATGGGATCTTCAAGACCTATGCTCGGATACCATGTTGATTTTTCAATAAGACAGGTTAAGCATGAATTTCATTCCATTTTAGAATTTAACTTAACCATAGACAATAATGTTGCAGCAACCAAGATCACAAGAAGAAACACCATGCACAAGAACACAAGAAGTATCCTAGGAAACCCTTCTCAACAAGGGAAGAAAACCCAACAAAATCCTTTTCTATATTCTTCAAGAGAAATACCTTCACCACCAAGAAATACCTAGCACACAAGAGGGTGCTCAAACCCTAGAAGACTAGCGCCCATGAGAGGTGTGAACTTTTCCGAAGTAAATGTGCTTGTTGAAACTTCTAAACTCACATGAAATATATGATTCCACAATGGGGAATCTTCCTTTACTTATATTAGACTTGTCCTATCAACAAAAGTGTCTTTTGGATCAACATGGATGACCTCTATAAGTCACATTATGATTATTATTATTATTATTATTATTATTATTATTATTATTATTATTATTAACCAGATTAATTATCTTTTACATTTACTATTAATCACATTAAGGTGGGACTGACCTATACCCTTTACATAAAAATTAGGGTTACAGATAGGTCTGACTCTTGAAAAATATATATAGCAAAGGATATGATACACCCACTAGTTCTCATCCACTAGAGCCACATCTAGTTTACTACATTACACAGAAGAAATACATCTTCACACGTTCACCTGTGCTCGTCCACAGGAACGTCCACTCTACAGATATTCTTTCCCACTTTCTCACACAAGAGAATCATCTGGAGTCTTCTCATCAACTCTACTACTCAGAGGAGGATAACACATCATATTCATTTCTGTTTACATGACAATGCACCCAGCACTTCAAGATTTCACATGTTCACCTTGTGCTCAGCCACAGGCACGTCTGACTCAACATATCGTCTTTCCCACTGGATAAACATCTGGAGTTATTCTCAACTCTCTGAATGGAGAAGGTCATCTCTATGTTCCTAGATCTGTCTCAGGAAGGAACCACGTACCCTTCTTAGGGGCTTTCTCCCAGGTTTGTAAGCTGAGAGAAAGACTCACATAGCTACAATGATCCACATCTCACAAGTTTGTAATCTGGAGAATGTCTCACATAGTTGCATTCATCAACATAATATCCAACTATGAATAATGGAATGGCCAGACAATAAATAGATTCCTTAGGTCACCCTGGAGCTAGGCTTAGGCACATGTCAACATTTAACTGATAGTTGATAACAACTAGGCTTTTGGTCTGCTCAGAAATTAGGGTTAGGTTTTACACTTTGCAACCAATAAGTGAAATATGGAATGGGTTTCTCCATGAGCACAAGGTTCACATGCAACATAGGGCGGTGAAGATTTCATGAGTGGGGTTACTCCTCAAGCTATAGACAACATGAAGTTTTGGGTAGTGAAGAAAAAAAGTGTGGGTCTCCCTTGAGCACCAGGGTTTACACACAGAGCAAGGAAGTAATGTGTGGGATCTATTTGGTGAGGTAGATAATGTAAGACACCCAAACATTAGAGAAAACTACCCAAAAAATGATTAGATGCACAAAAATAATGCAATCATCCCAATAACTAATTGGAGTGCCCAACAACAATGGAATTCTCCTAGCAACTAATTGGAGCACCCAACAACAATGGAATTCACCCAACAATGAATTAGAACATCGTGAAACAATAATGGAATTTGTGGGAAACAAAGAGATGGCCATCAACATCCTAGACACATCTAAAGGAAGAAATGTGAAATGAGCCACTCATTGTCCATAAAAATTATAAATATATGCATAGCAACAATTAGACTCTGAGAAAGGGCAGAAGTAAAGTAACTGACTCAAGAAAGATTCCCCTGAATTTTTTGACAATCTCATGAATGCCCAACACAAATTTTGACCATCTACAAGTGGTGACTTAAGCAAGGAAAAGGAAAACATACATACAATATCCAAATATGAATAATGGAATGGCCAGACAATAACTAGATTCCATGGGTCTCCCTGGAGCTAGGCTTAGGCATGTGTGAACATTTAACTAATAACAACTAGGATTTTGGTCTACTCAGAAATTAGGGTAATGGTTTATGCTTTACAACCAAAAAGTGAAACATGGAATGGGTTTCTCCATGAGATTAAGGTTCACGTGCAACACGAGACATTGAATATTGCATGAGTGGGGTTAGTCCTCAAGCTAGAGATAACACGTAGTGTTTGGGAAATGAGGGAAAATAGTGTGGGTCTCCCTTGAGCACTAGAGTTTACACACACATAAAGGAATTAATGTGTGGGATATATTTGGTGAGGTAGATAATGTAAGACACCTATACATCAAAGAAAACTACCCAACAAACAATTAGATTCCCAACAACAATGCAACATGCCCAACAACTAATTGGAGTGCCCAACAATAATGGAATTCGCCTAGTAATTAATTGGAGTGCCCAACAACAATGAATTTTTCCAAAAAATTAATTAGAACACCGAGAAACAATAATGGAATTTGTGGCAAACAAAGAAATGACCATCAACATCCTAGACATGTCTAGAGGAAGAAATGTGCAATGAACCACTCATCACCCATAACAATTATAAACATATGCATAGAAACAATTAATAGATTAATGGAAATTTTAATTAAATACACAAGTGAATTTAAACCAGTCATTTTCTCAACACACACAGAGGAAAAAAAACTCAATGAGACATGATTTTTACGCTGGAACCAAATTGGGAAAACTAGTCAACTCGTGCTCAATATTTTTCTTTATGCAAATCTTCAAGTTTTTACAATCCCCCCCTCCTCCATGGCCAAAAACCCTTTGAGTATGAGAGAGACTAAAGAAATAGGGAGAGATAAGGAGTAAGGGAAGGCCAACAACCATGGATATTCACTTATTGTTCCTTATCCTTTTTTCCTATATATTTTCTTGGCATTTTAATTATTCTTCTTACATCATTATTTGGTTTATTCCACGTTGTTGGAGAAATTTCTATTTTCTGCACACTAGTTCAGTGGGAGTTAACTAACTAGTTCTATTTTAGACTTTCTAATCTTAGACCATCACTATTATGCATGCATTCCTAATTATAAGATGTCATTTCCTATATGAGTGAAGATCACTCACTCATTGATAAGATCATAATATACATTGATTATCATTCTTCATTGTGTATCTCTCTTATTTTTCTTGATAAGATTTGTTTGTGTATGCTTTAGCTAGATCTCATGTGTGGGTTTCCATGAAACACTGACACACGTAAACTTGCATTGTTTTTACATTGTTTGACATGGATTGGATAATTCATTTCGATCATCAATCTATGCTGTAGGTACTGAGTCTTATCCACTCTTTAGTATGGATCCATTTTGTACCACACCTTCTCATTGAGAGGCTTTTTAGTCTCCAAAATCTCTAGGAAACCAATATGGATTAGTGTTTTCTACTTCTCTAGAACGTAGCTCTAACGTTGGCTCCTGACTACATCTTTAACTCTATCTATGGATTTTTCTACTGGCTCTGGTCCTTAGCTATAGCTCTGGCTCTGGTCCTTAGCTATGGCTCTAGCTCTAGTTATGGCTCACTTTTTCCTACAATGCAACAATATTCTCACTACCTCTTAGCTTTGAGCAATCTTGGAATCCTAACTCTAGGCTCAACACTCATTCCCATATCCCTCTCTAACTTGGATACAGTCCATCTTGGATACCATTGCAGCCAAGTTGAATGTTGGTCTGTTCATTGTGACCCCAACATGCTACCATCACACAATAACTCCTCACATGTGGTTTCATTCATATACTAGGATCAATTTCTTTGTGACATGGAAACAACTCTCTAGTTCCTACACATTCTTGCAAGGCACATCATGGAGATGTCCACTCAACTTGCAGTGGTGGAAAATATTAATGTGGTTGCTACAAGGATTGTTTGACATACTCCTCCTCTCCATTTTCCTCTGTGTATGTTGTTGGTGTTAGCACCAATATTGTTTTTAGCGCCTGTACATCATCAAAAATATCTAAGGGTTGGTTTCAAAAGGAAGATTTATCATTTCTTATCTTCATTTCCATTTTCAAAAGTGCATTGCAAACTTGAATGTGAACTGAAAACTTGACTGTGTGTTTCAAACTGAAGGATCGTGCTGCTAATATTTTGTTTATCACAGAATTTCCATGAATTTTTTCTTGATTGTAGCCTCATCCGGTTTAGGATTTTGTTCTTTCCTCTCATCTCCTACTTGCATTCCTTTCATTATCACATTGTTTTTGTACATACTTCATTCAATAAGTCCTAAATTGTGCAAAATTCAAATAAAAAACCCTAAATCTCCTTGTTTTCATCATACATCTGATAAAAATTATTATAAAAGGGTAAATGGTTTTCAAAAAAATATCATGGATAATCAGCAAGGTAATAAGCTTAATAAAGGGGGATAAATTTCCAGGGCTGAGCCTTATGGCTTGCAGCTGCTCAATTCAGATCCATCATTTAGAGAGACATTTCATAAGGTGAATTGCCTAGCCTTTTATGAAAATATGCAAAGAGGACACCTTGAGGTTGTAGCAAGAATTAAAAAAGGTTTTTAAGGTTTCTTGCATATTTTTGGACGCAAATGATATGTTTTGAAGACAAAATGAAACCTATAGAAAATTTCACAGCCCATCATGTAGAGGCGTTGTGAACTGCTAAATTAAAACAGTGTGCAGCAAATTAGTACAAAACAGAGGCGTATTTTCATCATAACTTTTAAATTATGGTATGGGTTCTTTTAAAAAGTATTTTGGAGATGAATCATAATATCATTGACTTTTTTACCAAAACTCAACTCGACCCAGTTCGTCATTTGGGAGAAAAGAAACATCACTTACAAGAAAGTTTGTAGTGAATCCTGAAATTGCACTGCAAACTCAAACAGTCTTATAAATCTTAGTTGTAGGAGATTTTCCACCTATCTGAAGGGGTTCAAATGTTTTCCTAGGAGGTATTTGGACATGAGGGACATGTTTTCTATCACCATATCAAGCAGCATGACCTGTTTCAAAAGGAATTTATCATAATAGACAAGATCAAAAAAATAGGAGCTAGGTGGATTTTTTGTTTCACCTTGTTGTAACAGCTCCTAGAGAAAAGGGAACCAATGCAACCACTTGGGATTCGACCTATTTAGAGTAGGAATGAATGATACATTATATATAGAATTTCTTTTGTTAATGAAAGGGTTCATTTCATGATACAAGAGAGGAGAGATCTTAAGGAGCAGTTTAGTTGCTTATTTGTAAGCTTGAGGGTCTTTTGTAATCACATTTTCTGCCATTAAATATTCATGAGAGCTATTTATCCTATTGTATTCTTTGTTTTGCATTTATTTTGTCATCATCTTTCTTGAATATATTGTAGGTATTAATATTAATGGATTTCCATGGGTAGGATAATTCATGAGCTGTAAAGGATTTGCAGTGATTGCATCCTTTCATGATTTATGTTCAAGTGTTATTTTAATTCGTTTTGAAAAGCCAATCATTGCTTGATGAATATTCTACTTAGTGTCATTTAATCCATTCTTTTTTTCATCATTATATAGTCTTTTTTCTGGTATACAACTTTATATCCTTTGATCTGTAGGGTGTTTATGACTCCATGCCCAATGGAATGTCTTTGTAGACAGTCTATTTCCCTCTTTCTTGTTATTTCTTGTTGATCCACCAACCATAAAATTGATTTAATTATTCAAATTATGATGGGTATTAGGCTTACACTTACAACAGTTTAGGTGTGACTTCCAGTGCTAATATTTTTGGTGTCATTCCCGAAGACAAAGTTGAAGATCTTCCTTGGGCTATACGACAATGATTACCACCAGTTCTTGATGCTGAGAAAGGATTGGTGACAGAAAAGACTACAATTTTTCACCATGGTGACTCCACACATTTGAAGAACTTGTTGGCAATTCAAATCAAGTTACAAGAGTCCACTGAGGAATGAGCTCAAACAAAAAATGGAAGGAAGACACACAAAGTCCAGGTATCAATATATAAGTTTTCTTCAAGAGATCATATTCTTTTTTATCAGTTATTTCTTGTCCTTTCCTTCATATATCAGGAGAATCATCATTTTCTTTGTTTACTTTGATGACCATAAGCCTACTACTGTATATCCCTCTTTGAAAGAAGAAGGTATGAATTCTTCTTACATAGTTGATGTCGACCCTAGTCCTTCATCTGAAACATATGAGAACCATGTTTGTATACAAATCCTTCCTGAAAATGATCAGCCCTATAACCATGTTAATGATACAAATTATTCACCACCTTCTCTAATCATAGTACCATATTCTACCACCACTGCTAGAATTTGTAATCAATCCATTGAAACTCACTTTCAGCCTACTAATGTTTAGTCCATAAAAAGAGAAAAGAATGTTTAAACCCTTAAAACTGCCATCTACTCTTCATCCTTACCCTCCCAAGTTTTTAGAATATCTGCCTCTTTTTGTTGGATAAGATCATATTATAGTTGAGAAGCATTTGGGAGCTTTTCATAATGTCATTGACAATTTGGAAATCATGCATGAGGATGTTGTTATGAGGCTATTTTCCAAATATTTGGTTGGAGTTGTTGCTTTGTGGTTTAAAAATCTAGAGGTTGGTTCCACTGGTTCGTGGGTTGAGTTATTTGGTGCATTTTCAAGGTACTGGGGAGAGAACAAATATCTTGCCCGATACTTATGTAACACCCTGGGTTTTGATCCCCATATTAAATAATGTATTGTTACACTACTTAGAGGCCAGAGTTCCAAAACAATTATTAAAACGCCAGTGTGGCCAAGAAATGTAATGTTTTGATCATTATTAATAATAAATGCATCGTTGGCTGCTAGACTGACAAGGAAAAGAGTTACAGGGGGCTATGATTCCACAAGAGAGGGGGATTGAGGGGCTAATCATTTATTTTATATTTTATTCTCCATTTTTTCTTAATGGAGAATAGCAGTTATGTGAGATTCTTGGGGGAAAGCTAGGAGGTTCTTGACTCCTAAGAGTCCACAAACCCATCCCTGTTCTATTGGGGGTGGGTTCATTATGTTGGTCATGGTTGTTCATTCTCCTCTCACTCCCATTCTCACTCTCATTGTGTTGTGGGTCACTCCACATGTTCATGCATTCATTGACACACCTATTCATTGTACACACCTCTCATAGAGACTTCACTCCATTCATTCCTGCACCCGCTCATCTCCTCATTCGCATTTGGATTGGGAAGGGAAGTGGAATGTTGAAGAGCATCCATGGTTTTTTGGTTGTAGATATTGATGGCGTAATCCAGCCATGAATTGAGGCCTACATATCTGAGATTTTGTGGCCTGTGTCCAACCTTTCTCACTGATGCGGGTCTTAAGAGTCCCAGCATGGAGATTCTGGACCAGCTGCACTGGAACCCTGGAAAGAAAAGGACTGCCTGAGGGACTGCATGGCAGAGCAAGGTGGGGTTCCAGTCTCTTGGGTAGTGCAGGTTGGGTAGAAGAGATTTGGGTACTTGGATTGCTATGAGTGTTGGGAAATCCTTTAAGAGATTCATTGCTAACTGGTTTGGGAAGCCGAGTAACACTTTGGAACTGTCCTTTTGGATTCATAGCCCTGGCTTAGGGGTGAAATTGTTTTTGAGACTTGAAACAACAGTGTCTACGGTTGGGTGGAACATCCTTGGTATGTATCCAGTCAGTGGTTCTCTTTTATAAAATATAAGTTCTATGTTCTATGGTATTAATTACCTGTGTATGAATTATTCCATTGTGTAATTATCATTGAATTCGATATGTTTAGAGTATGCATGCTTGTTGTGTATTATTGTGCATAGCGTATGCTTCATTGCTTGTATGTTTAGCATGAATCTTGATCAATGCATGTGAATATTCCATGCATTCCATATTATTTAAAGTTAGAGCAGGGATTGAATTAGTCTAGAGAAGGGACTTGTGGTTAGCATGCCCAGCCTGTGGGTGATTGGGTATGTTATAGATTGGTATCAGAGCCCAGTTCAAATACTAAGCCTAGATGGGTCATGTAAATCAATATTGAAGAAAACGTTTCACAAATAAATTAAGTTGCAGAGTGTCAAAAGGCACTGAGAGCACACCTTAACTGTGTTTGAAATATTAGGAGGTGTAGTGGTTTGGGAAACCGTGATGGTTATAGGATCTATTCGAGAAATGTCTAAATCCTTCACAACCGTCAGATATGGGAAAATATAACAAAGGTTAAACCCTCAAGTCCTTCAGACTTCGTTGCTTCGACAATTTTTAGTTCCTTATCGTAAAAGAAGCCCGAAGTGCCGAAGTGAATCTGCGTCGTAGAGCACTGGAGGAGTACCTGACCATTGGATTTGGCCAAGGACAAGTATGGGTCATTGGGTCAAGCGTAGATCAAGAAGCGATGTAAAGTGGAGAAGATCAGACTCCAGTCATCCAATCTGCATGAAAGCAAGTGTGAGTCATAGATCTCACAGCAGTTTGGATATTCGGCACTCTGGGAGAAGTGAGCCCTAAAGATGTGAGGAAGAAAATATCTCGAAGTCTGGAACTCTAGAGTAAATCGGGATTGTTCGTGTTTGGGGTCACGTGTCTATATATTAGAAAGTATTTTGGAATTCAACATTCGACAGTTCGAGGGTTGGGTGGTGTTCAGCAGTGAAATCCTTCAGACCCCAAAGTCCCAAAGTCTCGGAGCTCCTAATGACCACAGATCTCAGTAGAAAAAATGGATCGTCGATCCTCGAACCCTTCGAGGGTTCGTTGCTTCAGAGTTCAAAGGAATTATAATTTGATGCTAGGAAATCCTCTGAAGCCCGAAGCCTCAAAGGCCCAAAAATATGGAGTGACATGGCATTATGACGTCACCGAGGGTGATGTGGACCTACCTTATACATTCCACATGTTTCTTGTTTCAGGGTTTTCACAGACCTTTTGGTTCAATCAGAACTTGAAACATGTCGCCCATAGAATGGGCCATGTGTCATATCTTTGATTTCACCACATATCACCCCCCTGGTGTGTAGTGCTGACGTGACTCTGGTATTTTAGAGAGTCAGCACCCGGGGATAAAGGAGTATGTAGTTGTCAGAACCTCTGAAGCACAAATCTCCTGAGAACTTTTCCAGTTCGACATTAGGGAAATATGCAATGTGATGAAGGTGAAACTCTTGGAGCCCCGAAGTCCTGAAGCTCCGGATAAGCTCTTTCCATCCAAGCGCAGGGTCATATTTGTGGTCACATGCGATTGAGAGCAGAAGGAAAAAGCGCTATTGGTTGAATTTTTGTTTATGAAGAAGGAAAAGCATGAAGGAAGGATTTAGCTTGCGGTTTTGATTCGTGGTCACTTGGGAAGGAAGATTGAAAGAAGCACCTGTGCAAAATTGAATTATGTATTGGCCAAAGGATAAAACAGATGTGTTATAAAAGGTAGTCATATGTGTGTGTGTGTGTGTGTGTATTCTTCATGAATTGGAAGGACCTGTAGCATTTTGTTTGGCAATGGTTGTTTATCACTTGCTTAACTCTAACAAAATGGTCACTTGCACATTTTGCAGAATTAAGGGGTTTAAACATATCATCTCAAAATGAATATTCGAAAAATGGAAGAAGGTGAGGGAACCTCTAGCCATGATAAAGAGGCCAAAGGCCAGGATACCAGATTTGGCAATGCAGAGATAGAATCAGAAGAAAGGGTCGAGGGGAGAAAGAAACATTGATAGACACTGTGAGAAGCCTAAAAATAGAAGTGAAAATCTACAAGGAAGACAATGAGAGGTTGATGATAGATCGAAGTCGGATAAATGCTTGAGTGTTGCAGAGATTAAATCAATTGGAGAGACAAACAAAGAATGGCTCAAAGAAAGTGGAAGAAGGCGGGTATCATGAAATAAGAGATGATCATGGAAGATCTGGTTATTCTAGGAGTGCTATCATAGCTCATAGACATCAATCACCTCCTTACTCAACAAGAAATGTGTATGCATCTGAATATTCCATAAGCATTCCAGAGGTGTCTCCTATTAGGCACCAAAGAAGAAGGCATGAAATGGACAGTTTGTAAGGAGAGCTGAGGAAGTTTAAGCAACCATCATTTGATGGTGAATGGGAAAGGGAAGATGATTTTGAAGCATGGTTGCTTGGACTCAAGATATATTTCCAATTGCATAACTATTCATCAAACCTAGAAGCCAGAATTCCCACCTACCAGTTGCATGGGAAAGTTGTTATGTGGTGGGATGAACTGAAGCAAGTTGAACATATTAATGAGAATAGGATCACTTGGAAGTAGTTCAAAAAGTTTTTAGAAGGAGTACCACTCAGATCATTTATATGAAAAGAAAATTCAAAAGTTCTTTAAACTCAGGCTGGGAAGCATGACTATGGAAGAATATGAGAAGAAGTTCTTAAGGTTGTTAAAGTATGTGGGGTTCATAAATGATGAAAAGGTGAAAATACATATGTTTTTGAGTGGACTTCCATTCTTTTGTAAAGAAAATATTCGGTATGATGAGCCCAAGAACTTGACTGAGACAATCAGGAAGGATAAGTACATGTATGAGAAAGGCCAAGATAGAGAATCCATTCAGAAATATTGGAAGGATAAGAAGAAGGAGAAGTTTTATCACATGAAGAAGGGATTCAAACCTCCTTTCAATAGAAATGAGTCTAATAGAAATCATCAAGATCAGTATGCCAAGGATGAATCCAAGAAAGAAGACTCTTTAGGAAAAAGGGGAAGACCACCAACCCAATGTTGGGGATGGAAGGAATATCACATGTACAAGGATTGCCCACACAGAAAGGACAGTGTGAAAAATGTGCATAACATCCAAGAGGATGCAACAGTCGAAGACATGGGAAGAATTTATGCATCCTTAGATGATCGACAAACAGAATACCAATCCAATATGATCGAGGTGCAAGGGAATATCATTAATCATCATGTTTCTATTTTAATTGATTCAGGATCAAGTCATTGTTACATTGATCCTAAAATAGTGGATAGATTACATTTGGAGAAAAGTAAGCTTGGGAAATCAAGTTTGATTCAGCTAGCCACTGGAGCCAAAAGGCGAATCCATGATATGGTCAGAGGTTGTTCCATAAGTCTTAATGGTGTGAATACTAGTGTTGATCTAAATATCATACCATTGGGGTCTTATGATATCTTAATTGGAATGGATTGGTTGGGCAAGCATCATGTTGTCCTAGATTGTCAAAGCAAGACATTTACATGTCTTTATGGAGATGGAAAACAGAGCACCGTGAAAGGTGTACCAAGACCCATCTCTATAAGGGATATTTCAGCCTTACAGTTGAAGAGATGTTTCAGATAAGGATGTCAATTGTATGAAGCCCATGTGAAGGAGCCAGAAAATACGAAGGGGCCAAACCTTGAATATTTCTCGGTACTACAAGAATTCGAGGATGTATTCTAAGAAATACCAGGGTTCCCACTGAAAAGGGAAATATATTTCTCTATTGATTTAGTGCCATGATCTATCCTGATGTCAAAAACACCTTACCAAATGAGCACACCAGAGATAAAATAATTACAAATGAAGTTGGAGGAACTGTTGAATAAAGGGTATATACGCCCAAGTGTTTCACCTTGGGGAGCACCAATACTCTTTGTCAAAAATAAATATGGGACCTTGAGGTTTTGTATTGACTTTCGACATCTGAATAAGTCTATTATAAAGAACAAGTATCATTTACCTAGAATTGATGACCTCTTTGATCAACTAAGAGGAGTAAAGATATTTTCAAAGATAGACTTGAGGTCAGGCTACCATCAATTAAGAATCAAGGAAGAAGACATCCATAAGACAACCTTCAGAACTAGGTATGGGCATTATGAATTCGTAGTGGTGCCATTTGGATTGACCAATGCGCCAGCTGTCTTTGTATGCTTAATGAATGGCATATTCAGAAATTATTTGGATAAGTTTGTCATAGTATTCTTGGATTACATACTTTTCTATTCTAAGTCTGAAGAGGAGCATGAACATCACCTAAAACTGGTATTGCAAGTGTTGAGAGAACATTGGTTGTATACCAAGTTGAGTAAATGTTCTTTTTACAAAGAACACATCCATTACTTGGGACACATTATTTCATAACAAGGCATAGCAGTGGATCCAAAAAAGATTGAATCCATTAGAGGATGGCCAACACCCAGGAATGTTTCAGAAGTCAAATCTTTTATGGGGTTAGATGGTTACTACAAAAGATTCATAGTAGGGTTCTCTAAGATTGCTCATCCAATCACTTCTTTGCAAAAGAGGGGAATTAAATTTGAATGGAAATCTGAATGTGAAGAGAACTTTAATTTGTTGAAGGAGTTACTTACTAGTGCACCTATGTTAAATATTGTTGACCCAAATGAAAATTTTGTGGTATGCACAGATGCATGTAAGGAAGGGCTTGGTGGAGTCCTCACTCAAAATGGACATGTCATTGGTTATGAGTCCAGAAATCTTAAGGAACATGAGAGGAACTATGCCACACATGACTTGGAGCTTACTGCCATTGTTCACGCATTGAATATTTGGAGGCATTATCTCATGGGAAAGAGATTTGAATTAAGAATATACCACAGTGGTCTGAAGTATGTTTTTGAAAAACCAATGTTGAATGTCAGGAAAACAAGATGGATGGAATTTTTAAGTGAATACAACTTTGATATCAAGCATATCAAAGGAAAATAAAATAAAGTTGTCGATGCACTTAGTAGAAGAGTGCACCTCATGCATGCTACAACTATCAATATGCATCTGTCAGACTTGAAGAGAAAACTTGTATATGTTGTTGTTACAGATCAGCATTACCTACAGGAAAGGAAAGCTTATTACAAGGAGATGTACAACAGAAAATGAAAGAGCATGATATGAAGGAAGATGGATTACTTATTCATGAAAATAGAATTTTTGTTCCTAGTTCTAGAGAACTTAGGAATCAGGTACTAAAAGAAATGCATAATGTTCCATATGTCGAACATCCTGATTACTAGAAAATGATTATAGCAATAAGAAGCCAATTCTTTTGGCTGGGAATGAAAAAGGATGGTATTGATTACATCGCCATATGTATGGAATGTCAGAAAGTGAAGGTTGAGCATCGGCACCCAGCAAATTTGCTACAGCCATTACCAATTCTAGAAAAGAAATGGGAAGTGATAACCATTGATTTTATAGCTAAATTTCCCAAGACAACAAGGCAACATGATTCAATCATGGTAGTGGTTGATAAATTGACAAAGGTTTATCATTTTGTTTCTATAAAAACAACTCATACAACAACTAATATTGCATAAATTTACATGAAGGAAATTGCTAGGTTGCATGGGATACCTAGGACAATTGTCTCGAACAGAGACACAAAGTTTACTTCAAATTAATGGAAGGGATTATTTAAATGATTTGGTACAAATATGAACTTTAGCACAACATACCATTCRCAGTCGGATGGGAAGATAGAGAGGGTCAACCGAGTAATTGAATACATGTTGAKAATGTATGTGATGGATAAGCCATCTAAGTGGGAATATTACTTGCACTTGGTTGAGTTTTCCTATAATAATGGGTATCAAGATTCATTGAAGATGAGCCCATTTGAAGCCTTGTATGGTAGAAAATTTAGTACTTCAGTAAATTSGGACAACCCAGTAGATAGAGTAGTACTTGGGCCAGAGTTKCTCAAGGATATGGAAGACTAGATGGTTAAGATTAAGCAGAATTTAAAGGCAACTCAGGATAGACAGAAAGTTTATGTCGATAAGAATAGGATAGAAATAGAATTTAAATTGGGGGAGCATGTGCCTTTGAAAGTAAATCCCAAGAAGAACTCTTTGAAGTTGGGAAGTTGTACAAAGATGGAAACCAAATTTTGTGGTCCATTCAAGATATTGGAAAGAATAGGGTCAGTTGCATACATGCCTGCATTTCCTGTTTCCATGAATGTGAATAATATATTTCATGTCTCTTTGCTAAAGAAATGTGTACATGATCCTAACCATGTTATTGATTAGCATCTGATTCAGGTAGAGACGGAGGGAGACTTTCAGGTCTAGTCAATGTGAATATTGGACAAAAAAGTCAAAATGCTTCGGAATCAAGTTATAGAGCTGGTAAAAGTTCAGTGGACCTACTATGGTCCTAAAGATGCTACCTAGAAGCATGAAGATTCCATGCGGGCAGATTGCCCACATCTTTTTGAATAAATTTTAGAATTTTGATCCTTGTTTGTATATGCACTGAGGACAGTGCTAAAATAAGGGGGAGGGGATGTAACGCCCTAGGTTTTGAGACCCATATTAAATAATGTATTGTTACACTGATGAGAGGCCATAATGCCCAAACAATTATTAAAAGGTCAATGTGCCCAAGAAATGTAATGTTTTGATCATTATTAATAATAAATACATCGTTAGCTGCTATATGGACAAGGACAAGAGTTATAGGGGGCTTTGATTCCATAAGAGAGGGGGCTTGAGGGGCTAATCATTTATTTTTATATTTTATTCTCCATTTTTACTTAATGGGGAATAGTAGTTACGTGAGCTTCTTGGGGGAAAGTCGGGAGGTTCTTGACTCCCAAGAGTCCATAAACCCGTCCCTTGTCTGTTGGGGGGGTGGGGGGGGTTGGGTTGTTCTATTGGTCATGGTTGTTCATTCTCCTCTCACTCCCATTCTTGCTCTCATTCTGTAGTAGGTCTGTCACCTTGCAACAAATGTTCATTGATTCTCAAGAGGTTGAGCATAATCTGAGAGCATGTGGAAAATTTTAAGATCAAGTTAAGGATGAGGAGTGGAATGAAGACAGAGCTGACAGTGAACATGAACAAGAAGGATGCCATGAGAAGGAGTTGGAAGAGCATCCTATTGAGGAGAAATTTGTTGTCTCTAATTTTGTTATTTATAATCTTTAAGAATCCTTTGGTTTACCTGTATATGATGAGTACAATGACTATGATGAGTCTGATTTCCAAAAAACATCAACAATATCCTTTCATCCAGAAAAGGATTATTTCCAGTAGCCTTATGAAAGAATTCAACCCATTTATGACATTTATGACCTCGATCATAAGGAAAATTGTGATGTATTTGGAGGTAAGTCATTTCCCTTATGTTTTTCTTCATTTAAGATTTTGAAAAAAAAAATTGAAGTTGCTTATAGAACCGAGAGACTTGAGCTGCAAAATCAAACAAGTTTTTTGGAACTTAATGATAACATTATAAGTCAACAACAACCTTTCCATGTTCTTGGTGATCCTATGGTTCTCTATATGGAGAATTTTATTGAGGTTGAAATGCATGATAAGGAAAATAATTAGATTGTTTCCATTTGTTCTGAGAATGATCTTGCATTTGAAAACTTAGAACAAGAACTATCAGCGTTTGAAGAAAAGGATATAGTGAAGAAAGAAGCTTGTATGTTACTCTATACTTGTGAACATGAAGAAACTATAGACACAGACTATCCTTTCATTTTTATTGATCAACAAGTGGTATTCACACATATTCTTCAAGATCCTTTTGCATTTTTGTTGGAAACATCAGAGAAACAGACCTTTATGAGTTACCTAGAATCAGTCAGCGGAATTGGTTCTTCAAGGTGGATGAGTTTTCAGATTGGATTTAATTTTCAATTTGAATTTCCATTGAGCAAGTTTATGCAAGTAATTCAATCAGTAGACAAGGTCCTTTCATGGTTGCACTAGATTTTTTATTTCACCTGATCAAGCATCTCAGGGATCAAGTTAGAAGTAGGGGAATAAGCTCATCATACAAGCATTTTAGTTTCTTTTAGTTTCTTGGTTTGCAGTAGATCAACAATAAGACTCCATAACCCAATAAGGCTGGAACTGCAATGTTCTTGGCAGCTTACAGGCAGCGTGACATTCCCTAGTAGGAGCCAATGTTAGCACCAATATTGTTTTTAGCGCATGGCCATCATCAAACATCCCTAAGGGTTGGTTTCAAAAGGAATCTTTATCATTTCTTATCTTCATTTCCATTTTCAAAAGTGCACTACAAACTTGACTGTGCGCTGCATACTAAAGGATCACGCTGTGAATCCTTTGTTTTACCCAGAATTGCCATGAATTTTTTTTCTGATTCCATCCTCATCTAGTTTAGGATTTCGTTCTTTCCTCTCATCTCCTACTTGCAGTGCTTTCATTCTCACACTATTGTTGTACATGAATACTTCATTTAGTAAATCATAAATTGTGCAAAATTCAAATCAAAAACCCTAAATATTCTTGTTTTCATCATACATTTGATAATTGTTGGGCACAGTGGTACAATATTTTCATTGGTGTCAATGGGGTGTAGAAGAATCTAGTGTAAACCCGAAGCTCATAAGGAAGAAAATTAATCGAAGATCAGAAGAGATGATGCGCAAGAGTCGTTCATTCTTATTTTGGGACAATCCAGGATCGTTAGATCAAGGTGAATTCATAGGTTGGGAAGGATTAAATCTCAACCTTCAGATCCTAAGAAAGAGCTTCAGATGATCTTGCCAGCCGTTAGATCAAGGATGGACTTCAGATGAATTCTTGACCATCCGATCGAGTTTAGTGGAGGGACAGTGTAAGCCACAATATCTCTAAGTCTTATATTAAAAGAACTCATGCAGATTGTTTATCTAAGATCTCCTTGGGAAAAACACGAGTCGTTGGATCAAGTGGTCAACTTCAGCGCTGACCCCTACAGTGAAAAGGAGTCTAAAATAGGTAAGTGTACTGAAGGTCGAAGTTCTAAAGTTACGAACTCCCGACGACCATCGGATCAGAGGAAGATTAGGAAATCACGTCAAACCTTGATCTTTTCAGAGTGAGCTAAGGAATAAGGTGGTCAACTTAGGCCTTTACCTACTCTGACGATAAACAACTTAGATAAACCAAGAACTCTTGAACCCCGGAGTTCCAGAATAAACAAAGGCCATAGGATCAAGACAATTGAAAATATATGGTGGTATATCTATTGGGCACTTAGGAAATAATTGAAGGATGGTACAAAAGTGCCAAAGCTCCCGAATCCATGAAGTAAGACATGTGGAAAAAGACAAATATGACACGTGTCCCAATCAAATGGTGACAAGTGTCAAGGTCGATGTGGCACATAAGGACTATAAAAGTCACAAATCAGGGTGATGTGTGGCAGCCACTTAGCTAGTGCCATGTCAGCAGTAAACTTCAACAAGCTATGTCACTACAAGAGTACATCCTTTAGGGATATCCAACTTCTCCTACAAGAAAAACTATCTGAAACGCCAAAGGCCGAAGTCACAAATAGTTGAATACCCGGAGAGCGGGAGCTCCTTTGTGCCTAAGTCTATGGTCCCAGCTCCTGGACATATGAAGGTTATCAAGAAGGGAGTGTTGATACACCCTTTAGCATAATTTTCTTCAGAAGAGTTGGAAGACTGCAAAGGTCTGAATCCCGAAACGTCGAAGTCCCAAAATGAATGAGAACCATCCATCTCAAACATGCAAATAAAACGTGATAGTTAATATTGATAAGTGATTAATAACTCATTTTCCTTAGCGCTTAGTGCTTATTCACCACCTATGGTCATATGGAATAGAGGTCCTGAAAGTGCGTCTGTGCAAATTTTAACATACAGAGGAAGAATTGTTCCTTTGTTAGGAAGGAACTTTGAACTAGACAAGATCTGGATTGTGTCCTTATTGATATTAAGTGATCAAATACATCCAATGCATCATAAGGCTAATTGAAAGCTCAAATATGATATCTTGGAAAACTAGGGATGCAACAGAAGCTTAAGAATAAAATAAAAAGACATGGGATCGAATTAAAAGAAATCAATCCATGCCTGTGATCAATTTATGAAAATCCCTCTTACTAAATTGAAAAGATTTCACATTAATACGTGAATAATAATAGAGGAAGATATTAATTCTAAATTAGAAGACAAATGTAATTACTGATAATTTAAATGAAGAGGTGCAATGATCCAAACAGAGGGACACAATGCTTCAACGTTCACACCAATTGGAAGAATATATAAGAAAGAAAGAACAATGGAGAAGAAGTGTCTCTACAGTCTAGATCAGAAGACCAAAAGCAGAAGCAGAGACCAAAGAAGAAGAAATGATGATACTTATGCAATGAGGGTGGAAGGGAGGAGCAAGGAAGGATTCATACCTTTACTAGGTAAAGTGTGAATAAAAGGGAGTTGGTGCTTCCTAGGGTTGGTTCCCTAAAAACAAGGGAGTTGGTTCTTCCTAGCGTTGGTGCCCTAAACAAGAGACTTGGTACTTACTAGGGTTGGTTCCCTAAAACAAGGGAGTTGGTGCTTCCTAAGTTTGGTGCCCTGAAGAAGGGGATTTGTGTCTCCTAGAGTTGGTGCTCTGAAAAGGATTGGTGTCCTTCACTATCTCAGATTATTCTTTATAAAACCTTGTAATTCTTGTTAATTACATTTATATAATTGATTTTAAATACAAGTCCATCGTTGATCTTTGTGGGGATTAATAAAATAACAAAGTAATTGGTAATTGCTTAAAAAGAGGTAATATTGATTCACCCCCCCCCCCTCTATGTATTTCCAACAATTGGTATCAGAGCTAGTGCCTTCAGCAACAGTCTAATAACTGGAAGGTAGATCTTGAAATGGATGAGCAAGAGGGAATGTCTTCCAACAAAGCACCATTATTTAATGGAGGTGGTTATGCTCTCTGGAAAATAAGAATGAAAAGTTACTTGTTGGCTCTTGGTTTTTATGTCTGGAAATCTGTTGTAGATGGTTACATTGCACCAGCTACTCCACCCACAGATACTGCGGAAAAGAATATTTGCAATGAAAACTCAAGAGTTGTTAATGTCATCCTAGGAGGATTGACAAATTCTATATGTGTGAATGTAATGCATTGTAATTCAGCTAAGGAAATATGGAACAAATTGGAGGTTGTACATGAAGGAAATAACAAAGTCAAAGAGGACAAACTACAAAACTATAGAGCTCAGTATGAAAATTTTAAGATGAAAGAAGAAGAGAACATTGTTGAATACTTTCATAGGGTAGATGAGGTACTTAATTCAATCAAAGTAGTAGGAGAAGAACTTGTCGGTAAACCTATTGTACAAAATATCTTAAGGTTGTTACCTATGAGATATGATGCCAAGATTTCTATAATTGAATATAGTCCATAACTTGACAAAATCATAGTAGATCAGCTTCATGGAATTTTTACAGCATATGAGATGAGAATAGGGAGCGAAAAACCATCAAAAGGAGAAACAACCTTTAAAGAATCTAAAACAAATATTAGGCCGAAGAAAAAGACCAATGACGGGTTATCAGATATATATGATGAAGAAATTTCCCACTTCATGAAAAAACTCAAGAAAGGGACTGGGAAATACAAAGGAAAGATTCCTCTAATATGTTTCAACTGTGGAAAATTGGACACTTTGTCAATAAATGTCCCTGTCCTAAGTAGGAGGAAAGTGATGATGAAAGAACCTTCAAAGATCAGAACAAAATCAAAATCAAAGACAAAAAGAAGTTCTACAAGAAGAAATAAGCATTCTTTACCCAAGAAGACAGTGGCTCATCTAAAGAAGGTGAAGAAGAGGAGCCAGAACTTCTATTTATGGGAATAAAAACTTGAGATGATAATCATTCACAAGATGAAGAAGAAGTGAACCTCGAGGAAGAATTCATTCGTGCAATTGAAGAACTAAGAAAATATAAAAAGAAAAACAAGTTACTAAGGGAACAACTTCTAGAGATTGAAGAAGCAACTAAATCAAGAGAAAAGGAAGTTTCCAAAACCATTAGTGAATCAAAACAATTGATTATTAAGTTAAAAACTCAACTTCAAGAAACCAAAATAAAAGAATAAATATTAAATAAATAACTCAATGAAAAACACCAAATATGTAAGATATTGGAGAATGAAATAGTTCAACTAAAAGGGAAATTAGAAAAAGAAGATATTCAGTCTAAGTTTGAAAACAACTCAAAAATCATGAATAACATTCTTAGCAGTCAGAGATCATCAAATGATAAGACAAGACTAGGATATGATCCCTCTACAGAACAAGACTTGCCCTGCGTTAGTAGTTTTTGTAAATGTTGTACCAACTATGAAATCAATAAAAGATTTGAACGGTTTTACCATTTCTACATACTGAGTTTCAAATAGCAGTGCTTCTAAGGACCAAGGGCCCAGTCTAAAGGAGCTACTCTTTGACCTGTAATTGTATTAGTTCAATTTATGTTTTGTGATTTGATTCTCTTTTACAATAGTTAAATGAATGCATAAGTGTGTTGATGGTTTTATATTGTTTGCATGCAAGAGATAGACATTTCCTTAAGCATTAAATGATTGGTGTTCCAGTTTCTATTACTGAGGTTTGATGCATGACAGTTCCTCATAATTTCATATGCGTTGTTCCTTTTACTTTGATTCACAATTATTGTTCCTTTCAATTAGTTTACATTTGATGTTCCTTTCCGTTAAGATATAGTTGTTGTTCCTTTCAATAGAAGTACAATTGTTGTCTCTTTCAATTAGATTACAGTCGTTGTTTCTTTCCATAGATAGAGTAATTCTTCTTTTCCTTTCTAGTAATTTGATTCATAGTAATAGTCAATTCTGCAGGGGTTTATTTAGATTCAATTATTTCTCTTAGTTAAAATGAATTCAATAGATTAATTAGTTCCTTTCCATTGCACAGCATTAGATTTCAATTCCTAGAATCTTTAATGAATGTTTGAGGAACTTGATTGTTGATAAACTCAGATTTGCTTTAACTACACGATTTTAGACTCTATGAGCTATCTGCAGAGACTTTGTTGAAATTCTTGAAATAAAAGATGAATCCTTGGGTTGATAAATTAATGTTAAACTAAGGTTGTTTTTAGACATCTTTAGACCCCAACATTTTGGCGTCGTTGCCGGGGAGAATGTCAATGGTAACATAGATTGTGCCTCTGGAGGACGAGGTATTGAAGACGGAAGGTAATAACCTATGCAGGAAATAAGTAAGATTCTTATGCCAGTGCCTACCTCTAGCTAACGCATTAAGAGGTTGCATAGGTGTTTTTATTTCTTGATTTTATTTTTTTTGTGTGAAGTGTGTATGACTAAGAAGAAAGATCTTGAAAAACCAAAAACCCCACCAAAAATTACCAAAGCCCTGGGCTCGGTGCTCTCTGGAAGAAGCACTTTTATAAATGACATCATATGAAAAGAATAATCTCAAGCTTCAGTTGAACCTAGAAAAGGATCTACTTGACTCCCTCAGGTAGCAGTTTCAACAACTGCAGCCCACGCTGAGATTCATAGCAAAACTGGAGGGACTGAGCAAAGCTTTCAGAGCACAGATCTTCCACCCCTCAACCATTTAGAAGAGGGAAACTCTTGTAATTTGGAGGAAGGGGAAGGAGAAACCAGTGGGGTAGCTAAGGCAGACCCACCACCTGATCCTAAATCTCCTGTGAAAGAAGAAGGCATACCCAAAATCCCAGATAGAGGAAGTGCAATCAAATCCCCTAGAGGATCAAATAACCAACCAATTCGAATAAAATATCCGGATCAAGAAATCCATGAAGATTTCTGGCATATTTTCAATCAAGTGGCACAACAAAATCAACAACGTCCCCAAACGTCCACATTGGAATATCCGATAGTTGATCCAATCGCCAATGCCCCCATGAAGGCAATTCCCCTACAAAACCTTCCAACCTTTCATGGATTAATATCAGAAGACCCGGACGCCTTCTTATTTGAATTTGATGTCTTCTGTAGAGGGTATGATTACACCTTTGAACCCAAAAAATTAAAATTGTTCCCCTCCACTTTGAAAGGAGTAGCTCTACGTTGGTTTATGGGATTAGGGGGCGGAACTATAAACTCATGGGATGAGATGAAACAGGCCTTCTTGAAAAAATATCAGGATTATTGTAGAACCAGGGACTTAAAAGATGAAATCTTTCAAATGATTGCAAAATAAAGTGAATTATTAGAAGAATATGTCGAGAGATTTCAATATAATTTACAAAGATCACCCTATGGTGCATTACCAGGTGAAGTACTTAAGGAAACTCTGATTAAGGGTATGAAAGATGAATGGGTAGAAACATCGAATCTAATGGGAAAGGGTGAAATTTATCAAGAAAATTATGATAACATCATTCAATTGTGTATCAGGTGCTCATGAGGAAGCACACGGACCAGATCAGGAATGCAGACTTCCCCCACCAGAAGTAACAATACTACAAGCGGGGGTGTCATGCGAGCTAAAGTTGGTAATCTCTTAGAAGATTTCAAAATAGATATTATGAGCACTCTGACTACACAATTGGATGTATTGCAGGCCAAACAGGTTAAAAAAAAAAAAAAACAGAGGAAGAACAGTCTCTCGCCATATTTTTCCATAGATGTAAAAGAAAACATGGTCCAAGGGATTTCCCTTTGGATGTGGTTTGGTTCTGCGCCATCTGTGCCAAGGATCATGACACAAAGCAATGCCCATCGCTCCCTAGACTGAAAAAACATCTTCAAAGAAGTAGAAGAGGAAACAAAACCATTATATTTGATGGCTCAGCATCGTCAATGGTAGACTTGGCCTCCAAATACACTACAGGACCCTTCCTCTTTCTTCTCTAGACAATATAATCAGCCGCAAGATCCTGGTAATGCATGGCAGGGCCATTTGTTTACTAATTAGAGATGGCATCCCCAACAATACCCACCTGCAAATCCCACTTGGCAAAACTAGCCCACTACAAATCCTGCCTGGCAGAATCAGCCAACTTCAAATCCCACCTGGCCTAACTCACAATATCCCACCTCATCCTAGAAAAACTCAAATAAAAACATCTACCCTTCACAGTGGCCCAACACGACTGCCCAAAACCCAAATTGGAATCAGAATTGACAACGCCCCATGGGGATAAACAACCAACCCATGGGGATGGCCCCTCAAACTCAATCCACGTTGCAAGCACCACTCCAACTAACCTAGAACCCACAATCACAATTGTGCCATCAATTACCAGCCCAAACTCACCCAAATCCAAATAACATACCAGCTCAGCTCATCCAGATTATGGAGAATGGAGAAGGAGAAAATAGCTCGGTAGGGTGCAATGAACTATGGTTGAGATCAGGGTGCATAATCTCTCCTGAAGAAAATAATGTTTCTCAAGAGCAGGAGAATGAAAAATACCCACAGTGCAATCATTATCCCTCACCATAAATACCTACACTCATTACATTCCCCTACGCTGATGATCGAGGTCAACCTCTACATTAATGAGGGGAGTGGACGCTCAGCACACTTCTCGATAAGATAGTAACGATTGCAATAAATACCCACATTTGTAAACACTTTCTATTTTCTGATATTTGTTATTTTCGGTAATTTTTTCCTCCAAGATGGTCTAACCAAGCCTGCTACCAGGAACGATAGTCGTTTACATTTTCTCACAAAAATGGGTGGCAGAAGTGTGCGTAGGGAGCCAACTTTACTACAGGTTACAGAGAAGGCAAGATAAATCCTACACCGTCTAGGGTGGACAGAGTACTTCAACCATTTGCAAGGATATGACACGAATGTCACGCTTGAATTCTTTCAGAATTTGCAAGGAGAAATCTCTATGGTGTAAGGCATGCGAATCTCAGTCACCTCAGAAATCTTAGCAAAGGTCACAGGTCTCCCTAACACGGGCATTCAATGGACAGGAAGATACACAACGTTGAAGGAAGTTGTGGAATCTTTCACAGACCCTAGGGAAGAATTGGATAAGAAGGGAAAGGGACTTAATCCCAGTACCCTCAAGGAACCATGGAAGGAATTGGCAAGGGTAATTCAGTGGTACATCACCTGTGATGGACGATACGACGTAATTCGACCTCGCCACCTCAAATTGTTGGTAGCCTTAAAACAACGGTTAGTACTTAATCTACCTTTCTTTTTGAATGCCATATTACATGAGGTTGCCTTAAGAACACAAAATTCCAAGGATCCTGTTACTGTTATCAGCCACCACAGATTAGTTAAACTAATAAAAAATAAAGCACTGAGCCAAACTCAATTGACCTAGGATAGTCTGATTGAGGCCAATAGACCTCCACAACTGGAGCATCCTAAATTATGCCATGAATACCCACCATAGGAAATTGAATATAGATAGGCAGAGGAGACTACTACCCAAAGAGAAATTCCATCTCCTCAAACCAAAGCTGAGGTAGACCCTGCCCAAATCACAGAGGCCCAGACCTCACAAACACATGCATTAACGAAAAAAGAGGAAGAGAGCAATGTTTTCCCCTAAATCCATCATTAAGACAAGGAGGAAAAGTAGACGAATTCAGGAAATGACTGAAGCAATTCAAGATAAAAAAAAAACAGCCTAAAGAACTTCAGAATTTTACAGAACAGTCTCTACAGGAAAATGTTCAAGAAATTGGGCAAGCAGAACAGACCTCACAAAGGAATGATCAAGAAGACACCCAATCGGCATTAGAGCATCTGACAGAAATTTTTTTGAAGATCTATGAGGTAGAAATAGCTCAGGTTTTGGGGTGCTTAGGAACCTCAATTGTCAGAGGCACAAATAATCCATAAAAATGCCCAGAACAAGCCTTCTCTTCAAAACCAGCTGAAGATTTTCCTGACATTGAAATGTCTTTCCCAGAGGACAGAGCACAGGAAGAACCTCATTTTGAAATGAGAAGCCCTCTTGGATAGACAGAACATTTGGAAGGAACATAGGAACAACCATCTGCTGGCCAGAATGAAGAAGACCTTGAGACCTCTCATAAACAGAAATCAGCTAAGAGCCATAAGAAAATTATAAAGTTAAAAAAAGAAAACAAATTGTTGAAGAAAAAGGCTAAGAAGGTTGAAGTATTAAAGAAGGAGGTTGGTAAACTCAAGGAAATTATTAAAGAATTAAGGAAGTAGCTAGAACAAGCGGATAAGACCCATAGAAGAAAGAAAAACAAAAGGGCCAGAGTGCAAGGAAGAAACCCTCTTCCTAAAGAAGCAGTCACTACAAATTTTGTAAGGATACAAACATACCCTGAAGAAATAGTAGTAGAATAGGTAGTAGCTCAAAATGAGGAAGTAATTCCCTTAGAAACACAAGAAATGATGATAGCTACAGAAACAATTGATGCTGAGGTGCAGATAGATACCCTAGTCTTAGAGGAAATAACTCAACTCCTTGAGCAGAATGCTACCATCAAGAGATTGGAGGAAGAATTGATGCAGTATCAACAAACCCTGATTCAAAACAGAAATGAATTAATGACTATGGCAGAGCATCAAGCACTCCAATCCCAGAGACAGAGTGCTATTGTGGACAGACTGGAAGTAGAGCTTACACAGGCCCAACAAGCATTAACTCAATCTAGGGAGGAGATGGGCACTATAGAAGAATACCAAGCATCCCAATCTCAAGAACAAGGTGTCACCATTGATAAGCTAAAGGCAGAGCTGGGACAAGCCCAACGAGCATTGGCTCAACACCAAGATGATATGGTCACTAGGGTTGAACATCAAAAGATTTTTAAACAACTGAGGGACATGACAACAATAGAGAGTGAGACCTATGCTGAGTTCACCAGAGCCCAAGGGAAGGTAAAGAAGGTACAAACCCAATTGGAAAAATCTTTGGAGCAAATCAAAGAAATATGTGATGTATACTCTTATGTTATCAATTGCAGATCCCCTGCCACCAATTACACTTTATTCTTGCTGGAACGATATCTATTATTGAGATTGAAGGCCATCATAGCAAGTAAACCCATTTCATTTTCCACTGTACCTGAGTTTATTTCATGTTTCAGAGAGTAGGATGAAAAGGTACAATACCTTTTGTGTGAGTTATACTTTCATAATTTCATTCTGTAAGAAGAAAGGAAAGATAACCCTGGCCCATTCATAGGTGACATACATTTTTAGGCATTTATGTCATTTACTCAAAACCAAGTCAGATGGGGTAAAGCTCACAAAACCTTCCTAAAGAGGGAAACTAGACTAGATCTATGGGTCAGAGGAGAGCCTCCAAAGTCCTTTATAGCCATTATGTGACATAAAACCTTTATGAAAAGAGGGGTGGTCATAGACTCCTTATCCCCTATCCATATACAGGTTATATGTTCAGGTATCACACGTTTTAGAGAGCTTAAGGAAGAAGCTCTTACTGCTTTTAAAATGAGATGGGATGCATCCTCCAATGAAGTAAAGAGTAGGGAACCCTTTGGGTACAGGAATTTCTTTGCAGCTACCTTCATAATAGAAAGGTATTCTAGACTACTCCAAGAGGAAGGACCTGCTTGGATTGGGTGCAGATATAATCCCCCTATCATCTGGTTACCTCCGAAAATTTACCAAAAAGATTATCAAATTAACAAGAAAAGGGAGGATGCTGCTTTTGGAGAACTCAAAAGAAGCAATGGATTTAGGAGGTCTATTGAACCAACCTTTCCACCTTACAGCATTATTGCTTTACATGTGATATTTCATCTTGCATGAAGACATGCAAGAAGGTAAGCTAGGGGGTATGTTAGGTTATGAAAAAGGTATAAATATCTTCCTTTTTCCCACATTTCATGATATCATCTTGATTGACTTTTCAGTTAATTAGGAGCAAATAGGATAGAAAATAATAATATACCCTTTAGCGTTATTGTTGAAATTAGATTACATAGATCCTTAAATATGATTGGAATTGTTTGATTTTGTTACAGGATTGGTTAAATATTGCCAAACCCGAGATAACAAAGGAAATCTTGAAGATGTGCAAGCTATTGGAGGTTGAGGACTTTATGGCACAAGGCAGTTTTGAAGATGATTGAGTTTCTTATATTGTAACTTTATAATAGTAAAGCAATCCTGAGGATCTTTCGATCCTCAGGATAGCTTAATTTACCCAGATTATTGTAATATATAAGGGGTAATAGATCCTGGAAGGGATATAGAAGAATTGAACCCAAGAACTCAAAATTTAGACTTGCTCTGCATTAGTAGTTTTTGTAAATGTTGTACCAACTATGAAATCAATAAAAGCTTTGAATAGTTTTACCATTTCTACATACTAAGTTTCAAATAGAAATGCTTCTAAGGACCAAGGGCCTAGTCTGAAGGAGCTATTGTTCGACCTGTAATTGTATCAGTTCAATTTATGTTTTGTGATTCAATTCTCTTTTACAGTAGTTAAATGAATGCATAAGTGTGTTGATGATTTTATATCATTTGCATGCAAGAGATAGACATTTCCTTAAGCATTAAATGATTGTTGTTCCAGTTTCTATTACTGAGGTTTGATGCGTGACAGTTCCTCATAATTTCATATGCACTATTCCTTTTACTTAGATTCACAATTGTTGTTCCTTTAAATTAGTTTACATTTGTTTTTCCTTTCCATTAAGATATAGTTGTTGTTCCTTTCAATAGAAGTACAATTGTTGTCTCTTTCAATTAGATTACAGTCGTTGTTTCTTTCCATAGATAGAGTAATTCGCCTTTTCCTTTCCAGTAATTTGATTCGTAGTAATAGTCAACTTTGCAAGTCTTTATTTAGATTCAATTACTGCTTTAGTTAAAATGAATTCAATAGATTAATTAGTTCCTTTCCATTGCACGACATTAGATTTCAATTCCTAGAATCTTTAATGAATGTTTGAGGAACTTAATTGTTGATAAACTTAGATTTTCTTTAACTACACGATTTTAGCCTCTACGAGCTATTTGCATAGACTTTATTGATATTCTTGAGATAAAAGATGAATCCTCGGGTTGATAAATTAATGTTAAACTAAGGTTGTTTTTAGACATCTTTAGACCCCAACAGTGTGCAAGCTAAAAAAAGGCCATGTATGGTCTTAAATAAGCCCTCAGAGCATGGTTCTCAAGGCTTGATCAGTACCTGCAAAAACATGGATATAAGAGAGGGACTAATGATAACAACTTATACATCAAAATTGTGGATCAAAACATAATTGTTGTGGTGGTATATGTAGATGAGATTATATTTGGAAGTAATATTACTATACTAAGAAGAAAGTTTGCAACCAAAATGCAAGAATAATTTGAAATTTCTATGTTGGGAGAATTGTCCTTCTTCTTAGGTTTACAAGTAACTCAAACAAAAAAAGGAATATTTGTTTCCCAAGCCAAATATATCAAGGAAATGATAAAGAAATTCCAAATGGAAGACAATAAACCTATGAGTACTCCCATGGTCACTAGATGTAATCTAAGCCTAGAATATGACTCACCAAAAGTAGACCAAACGATGTACAAATCAATGGTTGGAAGTCTACTTTATTCAGCTGCAACAAGACCTGACATCATGCAGGTTGTAGGACTCGTAGGGATATTTCAATTCGCACCTAAAGAAACTCACTTAAAAGGAGTAAAGAGAATATTTAGATATCTTAAAGGCACCTTAGAGATTGGATTATGGTATCCAAAAGATAAAGACTTCAATCTAATTACATACACTGATGCAGATTGGGCCAGTAGTATAGATGATAGGAAAAGCACCAGTGGAGGAACATTGTTTTTAGGAAAATGTCTAGTAGCATGGCTAAGTAAGAAAAAAACATCCACATCACTATCCACAGAAGAGGCAGAATACATTGTTGTTGCGTTCTACTACACACAATTTATTTGGATGAAGCAAACATTAGAAGATTTACAAATAAGATATGATGATCCCATTACTATTAATTGTGATAACACTAGTGCAATAAGTATCTCTAAAAATCCAGTAATGCATTTGTTGGTCACTATAATTGCTTAATTGATTTAAACAATCATGTGATACATAAATTATCAACCCAGGGAAGT
>ML786302.1:16720-27910 GCA_009831015.1 Picea engelmannii | reverse complement strand
AGGGGGATACGAGAGGAACGGATATGGAAAGTGGTAAGTATGGAGGGAACAGATGATGAAATTTCACAGAGCCACCCAATGCAACCCATCCTAAAGTGAGATCAACTTACTAGGGGACCATGTCACCCTTCCAGGTATGAACAAGTCAAAGAGAATAATTTTCAAGAAAACGTTATGAAGGAGAATTCAATGCAACATATTCAAGTACTTCAAGAATCAGAGTGACACATACCATGATACTTGGACTCATTAACTCATGGAGCAAGACTTACTACTACTTTAGGATCGGGCTGGTGGGATGGATACTATTGTTGCTGATAAATGGGTTGCACTGAAGAAAAGAGGGGCCCTCCAGGGCCATGCTCAAGTCATTTGGATTTAGGTACTCCATGTCTAGGACCTGTGGGCCTTGATACATGATCTCCTTAGTTATCCCTAGGGTAGGGGATAACATCTAGCTCCAACTCGGGGACATGTGTTCATCGTAGAGCGCATGAGAACCTCAACATATCTGGTATGACATGTGCCTGCTAAATCTTAACAAAATTGTATTAGTAATACTTAGGGTGGTGATATCACTCCTTGTTCATATATGATACAATAATAAAAAGAACATCTCTAATCTAGCATATAATCATGAGCATACATATATACATAATGGAATAATACAATATGAAAATGAAACTACAACTATACTAACATGAAATGAAATGGTATATACAAATGGATGTAAAATGCCTACCTATCTAACTTACCTGTACTTATCTGTGAAGTCAAGTCTTAGCCCCATGATGGGGTTTGAGGAGGCATCCACTAATAGGTAATGGACATTTTCTTCCTTCTAGTGTAGACAAGTAGTAGGCATCGTTGACTGACTTCATTGTGATTCTGGAAGGTTCAAGCCGCCAAAACTTCACATTCCATTTAACATTGTTAGGCTCTCCTTTCTTAGTATCCCACATCCATACCGTATCTCCCTCTTGATACTCCTTTGCTTCAAACTTTGTTGTTCCCTGTATAACCCTAGTATATTGTCTTGAAGGAGGAGGGTAGGATTCAATTGTAAGGACTTCTTGTTGACTTGGTTTAATCAATATATCACCATACCCTTTCTTTAGTAACTTGACAATTCCAACTTCTTTGTCCTTATATTTATCTAAGAATTTTTGATACTCTTTTTTCTTTGGCCATTGTATCTCATCAAAATCTTCCTCTGAAGTGAAAGGAAAATCCTCTAGAGAAAAAATAGGAAGGTTTTCCTTAATTGGCTCATGTGTTTCACTGATCTCGGTATCATTGATAATTTCTCATACATGGACCTTGGCCATTGGCATATTTGGAAGGCGTTCAATTGTCCCATTTTTCATAGGCACATTGATATAAGTTAGATCCATCTCTAATGTACCACCCAACATTGCAGCAAACTTCCTGGACAACAACATCCCCCATACATCAGGGACGCCTACCACCATAATATCCATATTTAACAAGGCATACTTCAACATTCTCAACTACCCCATGAATGGGTATGGCCCTGGATTCAAAACCACACACATTACTATAAGGCCTTGTAGCCTTTAGGCCTAGTTTTTCCATGAATTTCAAATACATCATGTTAGCACCTACTCCCAAGTCAAGCATACAGTTGTTAAGGAATTTTTTATTAACCAGTAATAACATAAAGAAGAGTGGGTGTCCATCATATTGAACCCTAAAATGGCCTGCTTGTAACATAATAGGAGGGTCCATTGGTTCATCCAACACATTGAAAAACTTCTCGAACCTTTCTTTCATGGATGGAACTTTGATAACTTCCTTCAACGATATGGATACATGCATTTTGGCAAATGCAACTTCCAAATCAAATTTCAACTTCAATCTTGTCAGTTTTAGAAGAATTTTTAGGAAGGAGTATGTTCATAGGTGGAGGTTTTGGTTGTGAAGATGTAGGTCCAATGGAGAGAGGTTGGTTCATCCGTTTATGTCTAGTATACACTTGGAATTTGTTTTTTTTCAACTTCTCTCTTGAATCTTCATCAAAGTTATTTATTACCTCCATTCTAGCCTTCCTGGTTGCTTCCTTTATGCCCTCTTCATGTTCTTCAAGTGTGATATTAAGGAAACATTGTGGCCCCTCAATGGTATGGTTGATAATATTAATTTTATCATGTTCACCATTATTTAGAGGGTATTCATGCTCCCAATGTGACTCTTTTCATTGTAAGCACCACAGGTTCTTCTCTACCACGTTTGTGGGGGCTAAAGTATTAAGGACTTCTTGATCATTCTTAGGCTTGTAGCCTTGAGAACCCCTTTGGAATTTCCTTTTATAAGGAGGTCTAGGAACTTGTTGTTGGGCTCTCTCCAGATTGCCAATCTTATTCATCATTAACTCTTAGGTTTTTACCATGCCATCTACATTCAATTTTAGCTTTTCCAAGCTAGCACTAATATCTAAAGCAGACTCAACATAGTGGACTACTTTGGGTTTAGCATCCATCTTGACTCTGGGGTAGAGAAAGGTTCTACTTTGGATGATGATAGGTTATATTCAATATTCATGGCCATCTCATGGACTTCTTGGATTTTCCTAGGAGCTTCATCTCTGAGGAGGAAACCCATTTTTCCTATAAAGGATTTGGTGTAAAGAAAGAGAAGAAAATTGTTTGAAGGGTGATGGCTTGTTGGGATCTGTTGTATTAGCCTTTCAAATTTATCATGAAATTCCATAACAATTTCATTATCATCATTTGTGATGTTGTTGAGCCTTATTAGCAGCATGTTAGGGTCCTCCTTGACACTCCGTCTTTTGAGGAACACTTCCTCTTATGTATCCATAGATGTAATACTAGTGTCAGGGAAACCATCATACCATCTTCTAGCGCCATCATAGAGGGTAGAAGAGAACACTTTCATTGCTAAATATTTTTCATCATCATTGATGGGATGAAGTTGAAAGAAGGCCCAGAAATTACTCATATGGTCCTCGACACTAACTACATCTGATTACCAGTGAACTTGGGCAATCCCTTCTCATACATAAGGGGCATTTTCCGAGGGTATCCTGGAATATTTGTTATGTCTAAGAGTTTAAAAAGTTTGGATGACCATTTTTTTTGGTTATTATCCTGATTTGGATTAAGGGTCTAAGTTTGAGCGTTAGACATTGTGTTTAAGGGAACATTTCCTCCAAATAATGATTTTACTACAGGAGAGTCTCAGAGAGGATTTCTTCTATAAGACTTGGGAGGATTGGTATATCTCCCTGAAATTTGTGGAGTCGCTAGTTAATATTCTTGAAATTATCAAAGGGATGAGGGGATCACCCTTAGTGGAGTCGTCAGATAAGCTATGTGAAATAAATTCTTTGGATAAAGACTTACCGAAAAGTGTCGTTCAAGGAAAATTGAATCGATGTCCCCAATAATGGCACCAAAAATGTGATCACACAATATGTACTTGTCCAAATCCCAAGGCAAGTGAAGCAATATTGGCATAACAAAGGGGTGACCTATCACTATCAATTTAATAGGAAACTTCTTTCTGTTTAGGAGTATGTTGAAATTACCCCAAGGGAGATGCCCCTAGTGACCTAAAGGGCCGATGAAACTAAGGAAATGATGCAAGAATACCCCCCTCTCACTGATCACTCAATTCAAAGGTATTTATGTCTTGAAGAGATGAAGAAAAATTAATTGATGAGGTGTACCTACCCAGAACAAGACAACAAGGAAATATGGCAGTTTTCAAGTACAAAATGATGTTAGTGCTTCAATAAGACAATGAACTTTGAAATATAAGTTGGCTGATATGAAATTGCAGCAATATGAAAGTTTACAACAACAATAAATATTTTATAACAACTGCAAGAAATATGCCTTAGAATTGCTTGAAAAGACAATGAAAAGTTAGCTTTTAATAGACAAAATGATAATCAATGGTCACAAGAAATTTCTGAAGTGTCTAGCTAGCATTAAAGGTCAGTTTTGCAGAAAATTTGTTGCAGTTAGATGGCTGTAGAAATATTTTGTAGCAATGAGAAATGTATTAGTGATCTAGGCTAAGTTAGGGTTAGTTTTAGTTAGTGAAATCTAGAAAGTTCAAGGTTTGAGTGTTGGTTTGTTCTCTTTACAAAAAGAGTGTAAGGACTAGTGCCTTTAACAGGTTATGGAGTCAAGAGTTCAACAAACATTCATTTGGAGTAAACAACAAAGGATTATGTTATCCAAGTAAAATATGAATCTAAGAAGAGTAGTAACTTAAGTCTTGTTAAGATTTAACCTTTGGGGAGGTGAGCTACTAGAGAGTAGGCACTTCTAGGCCCTAACGGTTTTCTTCCTTCCTAGATAGTTGAAAAATTATTTAGATGCAATTACAATTGATCAAGACCTCTAAAGAGCTATCACTTTAGGGCTTTAGAGGCTTGTCAATATAGATCAATTAGGCTAAGTCTAGCAAATACAAAGTGAATAAGTAGTAACTTAAGTTCTTCCCTTCTAGGGTTTATCAAGCATGCAATTTCATAATATTTATCATGAGAACGAAAATATACCATAACCATTCAAAAGAAATGACAAAAAGAAGATTTAATTACTTCACCAAGAATAATAATGCATGGAAACACTAGATTGCCAATTGACTTCACCAAAATTGATTCAAGTTGCAAGTAGAAGACTCCAAAAGAGAGGTGTGCATCATAATTTCAGCAAATAAACCCTAAGTAGGGCATAAATTTCAGTCCACTCCCTCTTGTGTGACAAGTTACCATGATAAAATGAGAGTACTTTATCTCTATTTATACAAAACTTTGACCTTTAATTATTTTTTGGTCAAATAAAAGGCCAACTTGGCCAATTTACATTAAATCCAATTTTGACATAAATAAAATTAATTAACATCTAAAAAAATCTTCAATGGTGACGTCATGCCCTTCTAGAGTGACGTTGAGGCCCTAAGGTGGAACATTGGGCTTAGGATGCAGAATACTTGGCCTCCAAAGGCCCTAGATGATGTCCACACGTACCACCCATCCCACAACTGCCTCCAAAATGTAAGCCCTAACTATGGATGATGTCCAGGGTCATGATGGTGACGTCCTTGTTGGAGTTACTTCACACACACCTAAGATTTTTTTTTCCTAACATTTTCCCTTTGTTTATAAGTCATTATTCAGTCTCTTATATTTTAGAAAGAATATTCCTCTAGGGAGAATATTCTCTTCAGTTTTCACTTCAGTTTGATCAGCTGAGTGGAGTCTAGATGCTACATTTGTTTTATCACCATGCAACATTGGGATCATCACCAACTAATGCGCATTTTGCTTAGGATCATCACCAAAATAGCACATTACCCATGATTCCCTGATCTCCTCCTCACTTCACTCTATTTCAGTCAGTTAACTGAAGACTGATAGAGTAGTTAACTCAACTAGGTGACAATTCACTCCCGTAACTACCCGAGAGACTTGACTAGGTAGAAGTTTACTCTTGTAACTATTGGTGTGTGTCCAAATCACTCTAGACCACCACTATGGTGCATTGGATTATCTTCCAATGCACATTGGTTGATTTATACAGAGTATATCATGTGTAAATTATCATTCATTCATTTGGTTAATGAGAATTCTTCCATTCTTTCTCTCTTGCTTCTTCTTTCTCAATTTCTCTCTGCAAATGTGTGTGTGTGTGTGTTTGTTGTTTTATAGCTAGATATATTCTATGCAGTTTCAACACATTTACATGGTATCAGAGCTGACGGATTTCTAAGCAAAAGACACACCGAATTATTTTTGCAAGTACCAAATATTGAAGACAACGGAAAAATGGAATTCCCAAAAGAATTCATTCTTACACCTTACATTTACTTTGCATGGAAGGAGAAGATGATTATGCATCTTTGAAGAAGAGGATTGTATAGGTTAACCATGAACACAGAGACATAACCAACATCATCCATAGAAAAATACAAGTATCTAAATCGAATGGATGAAGCATTCAGAACAATTTGCAGTCTCATTTCTCTTGATCTCCTCTTTCACATATCTTCCTATAAAACCCCCAATGAAGCCTAGACCACCATGGAAGGGCTCTTTGGAAAATAGGATGAGATGAGGGGTCACATGCTCAAGGTGGAATTTCTCACATTAGATCCAAAAAGCTTCGACAATCTCCAAGATTTATTTACAAAATATAAGGATTTACTATCGCAACTCAAGGCTTGCGGGGTTGATAAATATAACGAGGAGAAACAAATGGTTCTCACAATTCTCTCTAATATTGGTCCCGAATTCTCAGTGTTTGTATCTGCATTCCATTCAGTCAGATTCTCCTCTGGAGCCACCTATAAGATGCCTTCCTTTAATGAATTTATCGAATCTCTAACACAAGAGAATACCAAGCTCATCAATATGGGAAAAATCAAGGCCCAAAGGTACATGCACTTAATGTGAAATATGACATCGGTCATCAATATTATAAATCTAAAGATAAATATAAAAGGAAAGCTCATGCAAATCCAAAAAAGGAAAGGTACTCAAAACCCTTCAACGATGCCCCCAGATCCAAAGGTGGAAAGGGAATAAAAGGGGAGAAATGCACATACTATTATAAAGGATTCCATCCAAAATCTGCATGCATGCAAAAAAAGATAGATCTAATGACTCAAATACTTCAGCAAAACAACTTTGGAGATTGTATCCCTGAGGGTGCCAAGAAGAAGAAGCCAAAAGATTAGAATCCCACAGAAGACAATTCTAACCATGCTTTGATTTCCATGAACTCCTCTATCGATGCTTGGATCACAAGAGAATCACATCACATGGCTACCAAAAAAGCAGTCTATTCTAAATTAGATGCATGCAAAGGTCCTCCTATTCTGATGGGGGACAACTCTCTAGTCAAGGTCACCGACAAAGGAAGGATTGAACTCACCAACGGAAGCTTCGATAATGTGTTGCATGTTCCAAAACTTTCCATCAATCTTCTCTCCGTGTATCAGATGATGAATTCTGGCACTGGAAAGAAATTCATATTCACACTTGATGCAGTGGACATCTATGAAATGCAAACCAATTCCAGGGTTGCTACTGGTGAGGTAAATCATCAATCTAGATTGTATACATTTTCTAAATTTATTGAACCAAATTCTTCTTTACTAACCCATGCTAATGAAAGCAGTAGGATATGGCACGAATAGTTCGAGAATTTAAATTTCAGATATATACAACAACTTATCAAGAAATGATAATTTGGTGGACTACCAGACATCCATTTCTCCAAAGGAATCTGTGAGGGATGTGTTTTTGGAAAACACCCTCAAGAGAAATTCGACAAAGGAAAGACTCAGAGAGCTTCCTCTCCTTTAAATCTGATCCGTAGTGACCTCATGGGACATTTTCCATATCCATCAATTAAAAAAGTGAGGTACGTGCTCATTTTTGTTGATGATTTATCATGCTTCACATGGATTTTTTTTCTCAGGAAATAATCAGAGGTCTTTAAACACCTCAAAGATTTCAAAGCCATGGTTGAGACACAGTCAGGAAAGAAAATCAAAATCCTATGAACTGATAATGGAAGAGAGTATGTCAACAATTTGATATAGAATATTTTTCATGAGGTATAGATTCAATTAGCACACAATTCCCTATACTCCGCAACAAAACGGAGTTGTTGAGCGAAAAAATAGATCTCTAAAAGAGATGGAATCTTGCATGCTACATGTAAATTCACTTCCACATAGATTATGGGCTGAAGCACTTAATTTTGCAACCTACATCCAAAACATATCTCCCCATAGATATGTTAAGGATAATACCCCCTATGAGGCTTGGAGCGACATCAAACTGGAAGTGACCCACTTTTGTATTTTCGATTCACGTGCATGGGCTAAGATTATCTCTGAAAAGAGGAAGGTAGTTGATCCATAGAGAACATAGTGTATTTTTGTTGGATACCTCGATGGTGTGAAGGGATACAGACTCAGTGATATTTCCTCAGACCAACTCATCATTAAGTGTAGTGTCCAATTTGAGGAAAGTGTCTCGCATGAACCTCAATACCTGCATGCAGACACCTTTGTTCTTCCTCCTGTTAGAGATGATGAGCATGCACATGCCGACTCTTCTTCAGATGAGAGTTCTGATTCATAGAATTCAGATGATCCAAATACAGAGCCAGTACATTCATATGCAAAGTCAGTGCATCCAGATGCAGATGTAGAGCCAGAGTCAAGGCCTAAGTGGGCTCAGACTACTCTTCAGGATGTAGGGGATCTTGTTGGGGATCAAGTTGATACTAGGAGGACTCGATCTAATTTCAAGGATCCTCCTCTTGCACTCACTTCCACTGAACCATTGTCACCTAGGCATTTTTTCTTGGTTCAGTCTTTAGATCCACAGTATTGTGGCAAGGCTGTTGCAAATCCATTTTGGGAATCCATAATGCAGGAGTAGTAAACCTCCCTCCTCGAGAACCAGAATTGGGATTTGGTTCCCCTTCCTTCTGGAAGGAAACTTGTTAGGAGCAGAAGGGTCTATAGGACCAAGAGCGCAACAGATGGACAGATTAGCAGATACAAAGCCAGGCTTGTTACCAAATGCTTTCAATAGGTGCATGGCATTGAATATGATGAGACCTTCGCTCCAATAGCGAAGATGGATTCCATACGTTTGGCACTTGCCATTATGGAAACCAAGGGATGAAAAGTCCATCAGATGGACGTGAAGAATGAATTTATTTGCGGTGATATCTATGAGGAGATCTATATGGAGCAACCCCAAGGATTTATGCAGGACTCATATTTGGTATGTCGACTGAAGAAGTCTCTTTATGGCCTCAAGTAGGCTTCGAGGGCATGGTATGCCAATATGGGCTCCTACCTTCTGTCACAGAACTTTGTACGTTGTAAGTTAGACCCAAATGTTTACATGCTCATGATGGTTGAATCACTTCTACTCCTAATTCTGTATGTTGATGATTTGTTGATAACTGGTTGCTCGACTTCATCGTGTTGGTTGTGGAGCCTGAATATCTTCCTAATTCAAAGGTATTTTGTTTTCAGTTGTGTTTACACCCCATGAAGAATTTACACCCCAAAATAATGTACACTCCTCTATGCAAGGGAGTGCAGGGGGGGTTACCCCCCTGCAGAGTCCGAGGGAAAGCGGGCCCCTGACGAGGGTTTGGGGGCGAATCCCTTGAAGGAAAAATTGTCTTGTAAATGTATATTGTAATTTCATTGTAAATCTAGACCGTTCATTATAAGGTCTCATATCTGATGGTAGAAGTTATGTTAGGGTTTGTTTCCATAGAAGGAAACCCTCTTTTATGAGGGAAATGTATTGTGACTATGGATCATTACGAATATTGTATTATGAGAGAGGATACTTTGAGAGGAAGAAGAGGAAGATACAATGGGTGTATTGTAGGTTGTATCCCTTCAATTTATAGATAATAATAAAGGAAGGACATGATGATATTTATAGTGGATGTAGCCCACACTGGGTGAACCACGTATATGTGTGTCTCTATTATATTGTGTATGTTCTATTGGACACATCGACTACACTGAGAGGGGGGGGTGAACAATGTAGGACTCTTTTTCCCAAAACTCCTTAGTTAAAAATCACCATTAACTCATTATTCATTGTTGTCATTTATAACCAGTTAAATGTCAACACATATCAACAACATATATCAACAATATATCATCAACAAGTCATCACCACAAGGAACACAAAGAACACAAGATGTATGTACAATTTTCTTTTTATTACGAACTACAATCCTTGGGGTTTTTCAACAACAACTGAATAGAGTACAACTATACAAGAGCACTAGCTCTTTAATGCAAGACTCAACTTACAACTTCAACACCAACTGAGATGAGGCAAGAATCCTCAACATATATCAATCTATACCATAAACAAGTGCATCAACCATGCACCAACCTGTGTCAAACAACCTATAATCAACCTGTACCATAAACAAGTACATACAACCATGTACCAAGTATATAAAAATCATGTGTTAACTACTCATAAACAATGACTCATCAATGTGTACCAACGTCATCAACTATACACCTCATGTATGTGCCAACTCATCGACTGCTTGTCTCAACCATGACTAGTTTTGGATTAGTCAACAACCCTAACTTGAAATACTCATAACTTTGTACCTATAATGAATAAAGATATGAAACTGATACACAATGTTTTTCAGTCTGTTTTATAAAATTCCTCTAGGTTTCACTTCTTGGAACCTCTCAGAAAAGGAGTTATAGCAATAATGGCACACCTTACTGAATTCTGGCTTATTCTAAAGAGTGACCTTGTAGAGCGTGCCCCGCACGGATATTTGTTCAATCGATATGAAAATGTTACACATCATACTAAATAATTTAATATAACAAACACAATTGGTATCAATAAATTTTTATCTGTTATGAAGAAGTTATGACGTTTTTACCCGAAACACATGTTTTAGACTAGTTTCAGGACTAGCCACAAACCTTGTTTTCCATGGAGTGTATCTCCAAAAATACAATGACCCACAAGCTGAAATTTTTACCATAGATACTTGGATATGTTTCCTCAATGGAATATAAATCTCATGGTCTGAATCATTATATAAACAAAGTTATTGCGAAAATGGTGATATGACTTGTAAATAACATACCTTAGAAAGCATCATGAAAAGAATTTATCCTCCCTTGAAGTCTGGCCCTCTTTTCTTCACCTTCCCTTTGAAATTTGGCTTAGATACCTCTTGGTTACCTCATTCACCTATAGATATTCAATATTCTCAAGTTTTCCACACCAAAAATTCTCAAGAAACTCTCCATCAATACTCCAAAAGATATTCTCACAAGAAGCTCTCCATTGATCCACAAAAATGATGATCTACAAGAGACCATTGCTATCTTATTTATACTTTCATCATCTAGGACACTTAACCAATTTTAGTTGACTTAACCCATTTCTAAGTTACTTAACCTATTTTCCTTATTTTAGGGTTAACCACTTTCCATAAATAGAAATTTATGCAATGCTTTATCATTTAAATATTCCTTCTTGATTTTGTCACCTTACTTTATCATTTCTTGATTTTGTCACTTCTCTTTATTATTTAAATAATCCACCTTGAATTTGTCACTTTACTTTATCATTTAAATAATATTAACCCATTT
>ML786301.1:389261-410160 GCA_009831015.1 Picea engelmannii | reverse complement strand
GTTGGTGCTTCCAATGAATGTAATTCTTCAAGACATATAAGAAAAAGCATTCCATGGTTTTTTCCCGATTTGGGTTTCCACGTAAAACACTGGTGTACTGTGTATGTGTATGATTTTTCATTTGTTCATTGCTTATTTACTCTGCAGTTATTGGATAATAATGCTTCATTGATATAGCACTTGAATTATATGGTTAAAAGGGATTAAATTGCTCTATTACTGATTCACCCCCCCTCTCAGTAATCCAACAAAATATACACTGAGAATATCAAATATTACAATGCAATATAAATAACAAGATCTATAAATATTAACCATGCACAGTAGACACAAGAACACAAGAATTTATCCTAGGAAAACCAAAACCAAGCTTGGAAGAAAACCCAACAACAATTCTTATAGAAGAATCAATTCAAGAGTTTACAAGTTTATCACCATCAAAATAGACCAAGAGATATCAAAGAGTCACCTCCCCAGCCTTGTGCAACTACCAAGAAGTAGCGCACAAGATAGAATACCAAGAACTTCAAGTTGCAGCGAATTTTACCCCGAATTTTACAAAACCCTTTATACCCAAACTTAAAAAGGGATTACTTAATTTGTGAATGTTTCATTTGTGACAAAATTTTATTTTATTTCTGAATGTTCCATTTGCTAATTTTTGCTCGATGTTTCATTTCCAAATATTTGCTAATTTGTATGTGTGAATGTTTCATTTGATAATATTTGCCAATATTCCATCAGTTCATATATTGTTTTTTTCAATATTTCTTGCACGTACTAACATTCTTCTTGAAATTTTGTCAGAGTGGTGATCGGGGCAAAGGCCCTAAGCATGGAAAAGGTGTTTATTGGGGCAAAAGACCTATTCCTAGCACCGCATCGACCAAAAACAATGAATATATAAGTGATGAAGAGATATTTGATTCTAGAGACCCCTTGCAGACAATAGAATTGTCCCTAAGAAAGGCCAATAGGGAATTTTGGGATTTGGTCGTTGCTGGGGCGGAAACTGTTGAGGATTTCCAAAGGATAGATGAATTACGTATTAAGATAGCAAATTATGGGATAAGTCATTTCATCTAACAATATCAATTTTTGGTTTTAAATTTTGTAATTTGATATATGCAATTAACTCATATTTATCATTGTAGAATTTTGTGAGATTGATGAGAGGGGAAGGGGAAGGTCATGGTAGCGTCAGTGGGAATTCAACAGTGAACCCGCATGGCCATGTAGCCACCAGGATATTTTCCACCCCAAGTGTTTCGCCTGAGACCGATTCTATGGCTTCTAGGGGTGATGCCACGCCCCCACAACACACACCAGATCATGCGGGTGGTGATCATGATCATGGAACTGATCACTCTTCCATTGATTGTTACACTGGTGCTACACGTATCCAAAGCATAGGAAAAACCAAAATATCATTTTTGGTCGACCAGGACATGGTTCCTCTAAAAACAGTCGAGCTACCAGGCATTTAATATATGTCTTTATAGATATTCTTGTTATATAATTGTTTAAACAATCACATATCAGTGATATTTAAATTACTAATGGTGACGATGTTTTACAGGAAACGATGTGTTCTACAATAGTTTGCATGACTATTCATTAGAACTTTTTGGGCCGACCATTCGACTATGATGGAATTGACAAGATTCCAAACTAAAAATCCTTCTTATCTCTAGACTGGTTGGCGAGTTTGGTGACTCGTTCAATAATTCAAAAGTCCTAAAAAGGACCAACAATCATTTTTTATTTTTTTTGTAAGTAAGAGATTTTATATATAAAGAGCCTTCAAAATATAGACCAGAGTTACAAAATCTTGAAAACAGTCGTGTTGTAGTTACCGAACTACCCCAAAAAGGGGAAACCAGTTCAGCCAGCCGGCTAAGTCTAGCAATTTTACCGTCTAACAGTCTTAGAAAAACAAAGCTAAACTGACTGGGATATAGATAAGAAAAGTAAACTAGAGGAAATATTAGAACCCCAATAGGATCAAACACTTGGAAAATAACCTGGCCAGGTGGCTTGGTATGCCTCATCCCAGGGTTCCTCTTTGATGGGTGTCCCTTTCCCTTCCATTTTCATGTCAGCATCCAAGTTATCCCCTTCCAAGTTGGCATCTGGCAGAGTGTCTCTGGATGGATTTTCCACGTGGACACCAATGGCTATCGCAACCTCTGTGTCCACATGCATGGCCTACCTAAAGTCGCCACCTTCTGGTTGTTGCACTTGTTCATTCCTGTCGACAGGCTCTGCATGGGGAAGCTCTACTACTCTCGTGGCTTCTAGAGTGGAGTGGAAGGTCCCCTGGAAGGTGGAAAGGATATGGAGGAGAGCCAAGGTCTTCCCATCCAGTAGTTGCAGTCGGAAATGTAGGTCCTCCAATCCTTGCTGGAGCTCAAAATCCAGCCCATAGAGGATGGCCAGGCTGTTTTGCAGCTACGAGTCTGGGATGGAGTCAGTGAAAGAGTGTGGCCTATGCTGGGCATCCCAAAGAAAGGGTGTTTCCTCCAAGGGTGGGCTAGAGGGGAAGACTACCGGTACAGAAAATGGCATGTTGGCTGGGGAGTTCAAAGGGACTACGGGAAGTCCTAAGAGTGAGCCCAGTGAGCTGTTGGTGAGGACGAGGCCTTCAAGCCGGGAGGTAGGTGGGGTGGAGGTGGCGAGAGGTTCCAGCTCAGGCTATGAGGAGTGCGAGGAGTGCATAGAATGGTAAGGGTGCGAAGAAGGTGAGCCACGGGGAGAATCAGGTACTCAAGGCCGAGGAGGATGCCATGGAGAGCCTCTCCTTGGCCTCCCTCTTTTCCATGACATTCTGACCTCGCAGGGAAAGCAAAGCTGAGAGAATATTCCCAGATGGACGTAGAGAGCCTGGAGTAGCCCGATGGCGGTGAGTACCAAGGAGGAGGGAAACCAGAGTAAGCCATGTCTGGGTGTCTGAGGGAACTGAAGGTCGGGATGCATGCGGAGGTTAATGGTGCCTTCAACTAGAGAAGCCATGGAGGAGACAACAATGGGAGTCAGACGCACCAGCGTTAATGGTGCAACGGATGTCGTATAGGATTTTAAATGAATGGAGTAGGTGGTGGATCTTGGCACGAGCCCGACACATGGCCCCTGCCACGCTGGCCTGTGCGCTCCTCCTCATCCCGCCATGTGGCCCACACCAACACCCCATCTAGGGGTTTGTCCACTGTTGTAGCCTTATGAATTCATTTCTGGAGAATAGGGTGTGCAGGGTTGAGGGACTCTTTGCACAAGATATCCAGTCTATCCTAGTTAGTCCCCAGATTAGCCAGTTCGTCTGCTACTTGATTTGCCTTTCGCCTGATGTGTGCAGGTATAAAGGCCTGATTGGGTTGCAAAAGATCCGCTATAGTCTTTATCCCATGTGAGAGTCTCCAGTTGGGTGAGATTCTTTCTGGGTATGCTCCATTTAAGATTCTGCTGAAGATATTGATGATGACTTGGGAGTTGCATTCTACTATCATCTTGGTGAAGTTGTTCTCAATTGCTAATTGCAGTCCTCTGGTGAGCCCCCAAAGTTCCGCTGCATTGTTCATAGTGTGACCAAGGGTTCCTTTGTTAATGAGAAGGATTTGTCCATGGTGATTGTGGAATACTCCTGGGTTGCCTTTGGAGGCCCCATCAAAATTAAGCTTGATGAAGCCGCCCGGGGGGGTCCAAGAGGAAGGACTGCTTTGAGGGGGAGGAGAAGNNGGACCTCCAATACTAGAGGATAAGAATTTCTGGGGGAGTGTTGATCAGATCCTTTGTAGTCTAATGTTGAAGGCTGATAGTTTCCAAAATGTTGAGGCGACATTTGTTCTAGCAATGGTGCCACGGGAGGTGGTCATTCTGGAAGATCCTTCTATTTATTTCCTTCCATACTTGTCAGAGAATGAAGCCTGGGAGAAGTTTCCAAATACGGTTTAGAAGGGGAGATTGGAACACTTGTCTCTCCAGTCTATGATTGTGTCGATGATGTTGTCTCTTTTGCGATACGAGGTGCGCATAATTAGCGCACTTTGATCCCAGACTTGAGCAGTGTAGGGGAAAGTGTTGAGGAGATGATTCATGGTCTCATATTCTTTTCCAGAGAGCATGCAGATAGATGGGCCCACAAAACCTATTTTTGAGAGGTTATCCTAGGTGAGAATGCTCGAATGGGTGACAAGCCATAGGAAGAGAGTAATTTTTGGCTAGTGTTTAAGGAGGCCCCAAATTTTGCTCCAAACCTTCCCTGTGGGTAAAGGGTCTGAGTGTGTTTTGATGGCATAGGTCTCTCGTATGCTGAAGGTGCCCCATGGCGAGTATCCCCATCGTAGGATATCCTTTACTATAAGTTTGGGGATTTTCCTTTTGGCCATTTCTTCCTTCCAGGGTCTTAGGTCCACGTGCGCCTCTAGGTTCAGGTGCTCCCTATTTAAGTGCCAACATCGCCAGGTGTCCTCTGTCAGATTTTCTTGCCATTAATCGGCTACTTTTTTCAAGCCCGTGTGTGTAGTTGGGATGATGATATTATCATCCCAGTCCTCATGGTCTAAAGTTGGCCATTGTTGCCAGGAATCTTTCCAAAATAGGGTTGTTTTCCCATTTTGGATTTCCCAGAAAGCATGATTTGTTACCAGATGTCTATTTTGCTTAGTTGTTGCCTAGATTAAGGAACCAGGGTTATCCCCATTCCACCTGATTAGGTTCCTCTTCGCCATATCAGGTGCATATTTCCTTCTCCAGAGCCTGGCCCAAAGATCCTTGGGATTTTTTAACCAACACCACCAGATCTTGGTGCTAAGGACTTTATTCATGATAGAGGGGTCCCTTAGCCCAAGGCCTCCCTGAGCTTTAGGTTGGCAGAGTTTGTCCCAAATGATCAACACTATTTTCTTCCCTGTGTTGAGGCCTTGCTAAAGGAATTTCCTCTGTAATCTTTTTATGGTTGTGAGGACAAACTTTGGGGCAACAAGTGCCGAGAAGGTATAGATGGGGAGGGCTTGAAGTATGGCTTGAAGAAGAATGAGGCAACTAGGGAGGTTTAGGGCTCTGTAGGTATAGGAAGACAACCTCTTGGCAAAGGAGGAAAGGAGATGTTCCCAAGAGGTGTTTCTGAGGGCGTTATCAATCAGGGGGATGCCAAGGTATTTAAATGGAAGGGAGCTTCAGTTGAAGCCCAAGATATCAGAGATATGGCATTGGATCGGAGCAGGTGTATTGAAGAAGAAGATATGGGATTTGTCTTTATTACAACCCAGTCCCGAGACTTCAGATAAGGTTTGAAGAATTGAGAGGAGGGAGTGAGATTCTCATGTTGTAGGGGTACCCATCATCAGAGTGTCATCCACAAATTGGCTATGTGAGATCGAGGGAGAGATACCATGCAGAGGTAGACTTGTCAACAAGTTGCTTGCTATGGTTGTGTGACTGGAGATACTGAGACCCTCGGCCATGATGATAAAGAGGAAAGGGGAAAGATGGTCTCCTTGTCTGATTCCTTTGGTTGGGGAGAAAGGATGGGAGGGAACTCCATTGATAAGGATGGAAAATAAATCCAAGGAGGTTAGATTTAGAATCTAGTCCACCCAAAGCTTGTCGAAGCCAAAGGCAAGGAGCATTTCACGCATATAGTCCCAACTTAACTTATAAAAGGCTTTAGAGAGGCCTAGTTTAAGTAGCATACCTGGCATTCTGGTCTTCTACAAAGAGTGAATAACTTCATGGGCTAGGATGATGCTGTCTAGGATTTGTCTGCCTTCAACATAGCTCGATTGCTCCAAAGAAATGATCATTGGTAAGATGGGCTCGAGTCTTCTGGCAATCACTTTGGTTAAGAGTTTGTAGATGACGTTTCATAGTGCGATGGGCTTGAACTACTTAGGGTGGAAGACCTGCCCCTCTCTGGGGATGAGGATGAGGAAAGTCGTGTTGAGAGATTGGAGGACTTGTCTTGAATATCGAGAGTCTTCAATGATTTCCCAAACCTCTACCCTGATAATTTGCCAACAATGGTGAAAAAAATCACTGGTGAAGCCATCTGGACCTGGAGCCTTGCCTTTGGGGGTGTCCTAAAGTGCCTGATCCACCTCCTCAATAGCAATGGGCTGGAGCAGGGCTGAGTTTTTCTCCAGATTAATTAAGGAGGGAACATGCTGCGTGACCTTGGATATGGCCTCAGATCTATCCGGGAGAGGTTCTGTGAGGAGATCTTTGTAATAGTCTATCAGTGTCTTCTCTAGATTTTCATGGGAGTGGATAGGTTGGTCGTTGGTGGAGCTTAAATGTGTAATTATATTCATATGTCGGTGGTGAATGGTGGTTCTGTGAAATAATTTGGTGTCTCGGTCCCCCTCCTTGAGCCACTGGATGTGAGATTTATGTTTCCACATAATCTCTTCTTGGCCTTTTCTAGCCTCCAATTGTTGATTTAATCTTGCTTCTTGGGTTTTAATCTCTTCTGTTAGCCCTTGGAGTCAGATCTGGTTTTGAATCATGCTCATTTGTTCTGACATCTTCTTTTGGGAGTTGAAGATGTCTTAAGCCTTTTCTTAAATCTGTACATCTTGGAGCCGTGGGGTACCTCTGCCTCCCTCCACCAATCGTGGATCTTTGCTTGGAAATCTGGGTGGCTGAGCCAGAACTTCTCAAACCTGAAGGGTTTTTTCCTTGGAGTGGATGGTACCTCCAACCATAGCTGTATGGGTGAGTGATCCAAGCCATGGAAATCTAGAATGCTTGCCTCCAGATCCATGCCTTCCAATATGAGGGAATCAGAGATGAGAAAGCGATCTATCCTGTAGGCGATTTGATGTGTTTTGGTTCTTCTGTTTGTCCAGGTGTGAATGCTATTGATGGTATCCAGGTCAATGAGGTTGATGGTATCAATGAGTCTATTGAAGTCACTGGAATCCTGATCCGGGCGTCTAGATCCTCCTTTTTTCTCATCCATGTTGCGAATGAGATTGTAGTCTCCACCGACAATCCATCTGTTGTTCTCAGTTAAGGTGGAAAGGTACTCCAGGTTCCTGAGAAAGGATTTCTTATCCCTGGGGCTATATGGGCCATAGGAATTGGTAAAGTGGTTGGGTTTGTTGGATCCAATGAGCCTATAGTCTACAGTGATGGACCATTTGGTAGTGATGAAGTTTTCCATGATTGTTGTGTTGGTGTTCCAGAGGATAGCTAATCCTCCAGCTGTACCTATGGTTGTGGTAGAAACTTCTTCCCCTTGCTTCCAGCAGCGGGCGAGTAGCCTGTCGATGTCTTCAGTGGTGCATTTTGTTTCCTGAAGTAACATTATATCCTATTTTTATGCAAAGATCACATCTCGTAGCATTTTTTGCTTGCTACGTCCATTGAGGCCTCTTATATTCCAGGAGATAGTCTCCATGAGGATGAGGGGGTGGGGAGAGGGGGAAAGTTGTCCAAGATGAGGTGGATTTGACCAGAGTTCACCATGAAGTGACCTATCTCTTGTATGAGCTTGTTTGTCGACTTCCTTCCTCTTTTCTTTTCGTCTTTCTGAGTTTTGCTCTGGCTCTTTGTCTGATTACCCTGTATTCCTAGACCATTGTTGGATCAAGTTGTGGATCTAGCTGAGGATTTAAGGAAGACCTTGTGCACTTTTTTTAATTGATCCTGAGGTATGGTGTATAGTTTTTTGTGTCTATAGGGGTGTTCGAGATGCTCCAGGTCCACCTGTTAGCGTCAGAAGTCACTCCTGGATTGCTTACAGAAGCAGAGCCTGACACCCATCAGTTTAATGTCACGATTTGTTTGAAAGGGGTGACCGAATGGATGAAACTCAGAACAGTCATCTCAGCTCCAAGACTAGGCCAGGCATGCACAAACGAGTGAGGTCTTGATAAACTTCAAACATTGAGTTGTAATAAGGGTGAGTAGGTGGAAGACTTCATGAGAAGGGTGCGAGGATCTGCTATAGGCATCAAGCTTCTAACGGACGATGAGAGCAAGCATCTGAAAATAAGATCTTCTTACTTCCAAACACGAGAAACCAGAGAAACAACAATGCAACAATAAATCATTTACCATAACATCACTGTATTAATTCAAGCGAATCATTCGAACATGAACTCTCCAGCATAAGACGAAAACAGAGATGAAAAGGAAAATTGTTTGTTATAAACCAAGAAGTCTCAAACACAGATACATAACCAGGAATCCAGAATGGTCATGAAAGCTTTACAGTCGGGAGCTTAGCTCTACCATCGATGGATACAAAAATGGCGAAAACGCCTTCATATACTCAAAACAACAACAGCAGAGAAATCAAGACACTGCATTGAAAGCTTTGCGTCTGCATCACTTCTGACAGTCAACATCTGAAAGATCGTGCAACTTATGTCAGACGCAATCTTAATTCTTTGATAGTTCCAACGGCGAATCGACGTGCCTTAAATTCATGGCCGTGCTCTCCCATTAAGGTGGAGGTGATGTCTAACCACCACCAACCACTTCAATAACTGCTTCTTGGGATTGAGAATGGCCTGACCAACTCATCACTTCAGGATATGGAAGACCCCTCGCGTTTCCACCTGGAATAACTGAATAGCTTGAGGGACAAGCATGGAAAGCCAGCGCGAAGACAGGGGCGAATGATAGAAGTGATGGCGTCTGATTACAAGGTTGTGAAGGGAATGGTGGGAAGTAGGAAGAGTGAAAAAGGAGGACACATGGTGGAATAAAATAGGCGGAAGAAGGGGGGAAGACGAGGGATAGTGGACTCGCTCTTTGGTGAGAGGCGGACTTGGAAAAGGAGCGGGACACGCGGCAGGTTGTGAGTGGATAGTGAGACGGAGGATGGGCCACCTGGGCGAAGGTGGGGAGGTGGATGGATGACACACGGCAGCAAAGGAAAGGTGGAAAGGAAGATGTCACGACAGGAGAAGGGCCCACACGGGGTTAAAGACAGGGCAACTGAGAAGGTCCGGGCCGCGCCTGAGCCATTGATCTGGGCTCCTCGATCGTGGCTGTCGAAAACCGCATTCACGATTCCGGACCCCCCCCCCCCTCCACTTAAAGGTAGAAAGGCGGGGGGGGTCCGAAATTTCTTTCATCGTCGTTGATCAGGGCACGCTAATCTGGGCCATCGAAGAGGTGTGCCCCCGATTCTGGACCCCCCCCCCCCTCCGCTTAAAGGTAGAAAGGCAAGGGGGGTCTGAAATCCAATATGCACCGTCGATCTGGGTGCGCACCTGCTCATGACTTCCCCTAGGCGCATTATCATCCGAAACTTTGGACAAGTGGGTTTTAACCCATTATTTAGCGTTTTATCCCCCCTTTACAAGAAATATCACTAACATTTGGCTCCATGGGGGATAGAGTCGTCCCTGTGATGCTCTAATAACTCTTTTGCAGACTTAGTGCCTTAGCTGTTGGGCTATGGAGTCATTTATTAGTCCGAAAAACAAAAACATAAACAATATTTACAAAACAAAACAAACAGAGCCGACTGCGGCTTATAGAAAACATTTTTTTAAGAAATGCCCATTTACTGGGCCGTTGAAAACTTCATTGCCTTCCAGATCCTACAACCTGTAGGTGTTGTTTGAAAATACTTCAAGGATACTGAAAGGCCCGAACCAGAGGGCATCAAATTTGCTATGTTTGCCCTTTTCTTGCCTAGGTGCATCCCACTTGAGTACCAGGTCACCCTGTTTGAATTCTTTCTTCCTGCTCTTCCTGTCAAAAGCCTGCTTGATCTTCTGTTGGTGATTTTAGGCTCTGTCCCTGACCTGTTCTCTGATATGTTGTACCTCCACCATCTGATGAATCCTTCTGAGCACATGGTTAGGTTCTCCTTCATAGTCCTGGAGGAGATTGGCTACAGGAAAGGTGAGCTGAGTGGGGAAAACAACCTCTATTCCATAAACCAGCTGAAAAGGTGAGATGCCCAACGATTTCTTTGTTGTCACCCGATCAGCCCAAAGAGCAAATTTGAGCTTTGAGTCCCAGGCTCTTTTATTGTCCTCCAGTAGCTTTTTGATAAGCTTGATTAAGATTTTATTGGAGGACTCCGCCAATCCGTTTCCCTGAGGATAGTAGGGAGTGGAGTGAATCAGTGAAATTCCAAATTGTTCACAAAACTTGACCAAAGGCTCAGACCGGAATGGGGAAGCATTTTCAGTGACAATTTTTCTAGGGCAGCCAAACCTAGCTATGATGTCTTCCAGGAAGCTGATGATTATTTTGTGAGAAGTGCTTCTGGTAGGGACAACTTCTATCCATTTAGTGAAGTAGTCGGTTGCTGTCAGAATCCATCGGTGCTGGCCACTCGAAGGGGGATGAATTTCCCCGATGAAGTCCAATCCCCACTGCTGAAAGGGTGCTGAGACCACTACAGGTTTCAAAGGCAGGGATTTGAGCTGTTGCTTATCTGAGAATTTATGGCATTTGATGCAAGCCCTAATTTCCCTACAGACATCAGGAAATAAGGTGGGCCAGTAATATCCATCTCGGAGGATCTTGTGAGTTGTGGTCTTCCAAAAATGATGACCTCCACAGAGACCACTATGAAAGTCGAATATAACCTTTTGGGCCTACTGTGGGTCCAGACACCTCAGTAATATCCCCTGGGGGTCTTTCCAATACAAGGTTTGGTTAATGCGACAATACCTGACCGCTTTGAGCTTTAAGGCTCTGGCTTTACTTATCCCCAATCCATCAGGAGGCTTCAATTCTTACAGAAAATACAGGATATCCTTATACCAGGGACATGCTGCTAGTGGTATGGTGACCTGGGAATTACTGCTGGATGACTCGGCTTGTTCATTGATGCAGTTAATCTCCAAGGCTTTGTAATTTGATTCAGCCAACAGCTTGGCCAAACCCTTCCCCCTTATTAGCTTGGTGGGCTTGATTTCCAGATCAAATTCTAGGATCTTGGCGATCCATTTTCCTCTTCTTCTGTCTATGTCAAGCTGTATAAGAATATCCTTCACAGAAGATGAAGGGACATATGCAATGATTTTTTAGTGTAAGACATAGACCCTGAAAGCTTTGAGAGCTTTCACCAAGGAATAAGCCTGCTTCTCCATGATCTCATATCGAAGCTCTGCATCTCTCAGCGCCTTGCTAAAGAAGGCGATAGGCTTCTCCTGCCCTTGACCATTTTTCTGTAACAGAACTGCAGCTACTGTATCACAGGAAGCAAAATAAAATATCAGAAAGTCTTTGGAATAATCGGGACTGACTAGCACAGATGCTTCAGTCAACGCCTTCTTTATTTGGATGAAAGACTCTTTGGACTCAGAAGCCCATTTTACTTCATGCCCCTTCTTGAGCATGGCTGTGATGTGTTTCCCCAACTCAGCAAAATTTGAAACAAATCTCCTCAGAAAATTGATCCTCCCCAGAAATGATTGGACCTCCTTCTTGGATCTGGGAAGTGGCAGGGCCTAAAGTGCTTCTACCCTGTCAGGGTCAATCCTCACCCCCTCTGCTGACACTATGTGGCCTAACAGCTTCCCTTCTTGCATAGAAAATAATGATTTCTTGGGATTCAGGGAAAGGCCAAACCTGTGACATTTCAGGAAAACTCTCTTCAAGTGGCAGCGATGTTCTTCGTCAGTCTTGGAGAAGACTGTTATGTCATCTAAGTAAATCACCACGAACTTGTCTTTCTCCTCGATGAAGGCTATGTCCATGGCTCGCTGAAATGTTGCTCCTGCATTCATCAGTCCGAAAGGCATCTTGGCATACATGAATGTTCCCCAAGGAGTGGTGAAAGATGTCTTCTCTCTGTCCTCAGGCATGACTGATATTTGATTGTAGCCAGAGAAACCATCAATCATGGATATCCTGGAAGCACCAATGACCTTCTGCAATATGTGTTCCATGTTGGGCAGGGGATAATTGTCCTTCCTAGAACTCATTTTTAGGTTCCTGAAATCGACACAGAGTCTGATTTCTCCACTCTTCTTCCTTACTGGGACCAAATTGGCCACCCGGTCAGAATATCTCAAGGGGACAATGATCTGGGTGTCCATCAACTTATTCACCTCTCTTTCCATGATAGGTAGCAGCGTGGGATTTATCTGTCTCAGCTTCTTCTTGAATGGTCTAGCTCCCTCTTTCAGTGGGATCTTGTGCTCAATGACTGGTGTATCATATGTCTTGAGGTCTTCATAGGTCCATGCGAACACATCAGCAAATTCCTTCAGCAGCTTAGTATATTCGATCCTCTATTCCTTGGTCAGACTCTTTGACAGTTTGACCATCTTGGGCTCCTCTGGTGTACCTATGTTGCAATCACATGTCTCAGCATCATCACCAGAAACTCTCCCCTTTACTGCCACATCATTTCCATCAAACAACCTTTCTAGCGGGATGAGTCCTTTTGGAATCTGATTGCTCGGTAGTTGTATAATTTGATGGTTGGCAATTTTATTCATCAACTCCCCAGGGTGATGATTAGGTTCTCCCTCAATGTTAGGGTCCTCATCTATGTGCAATGCAGAAAAGCTATCAACGGATTGAAGAAACTTTTCGATCTCTTGATCATCCTCAAATACCTTCCAATGCTTGACATTGTCTGGTATAGAGGGTCTGTATTTTATTTCAATATCGGACCTGACAGTGGGCAGCTCAGGAACTTCAAGAAGACTAGATGTGAAAGCTAAACAGTCGGCTGGGGCGTTTTCTTCCCTTGGAATGAAAGAGATGTTAAAATCCAGGAAGAAATTATTCACAAGGTCCCATACCTCGTTCCTATAGTTCTTGAGTCGAGGATGCTTTATCTGATAAACGCTTTTTACCTACTGGACAATCAACTCTGCATCCCCGAACACAGCTATCTCCCTAATTTCCATTTCTTTCGCTGCTCTCAATCCCATAACCAAGGCTTCATACTCTGCCACATTGTTAGTGACTTCAAATTCCAGCCTGTATGACAGAGAGATGGTCTCATGAGAAGGGGACATGAACACTACCCCGGCCCCTGCACCCATACTGGAAGAAGCTCCATCAAATAACATCTTCCAAATAGAGGTGGTTGGAGGGGGTGTCTCATGATTAAGAATGGACTTCTTTCTGATCTGCAAAGGGGCCTCAGGAGTCTCAGTGACCTGCAACAAGCTAGACCCTAAGTCAGTGTCCAAGGCATAGATGTGATGATTAGTGTGGTTTGCTTCGTCCCTGACAATGTAGGCTAGCTGGGATTCTCTGTACAGTCTCCTATGTTCCCCCCCAAACACTGGAATAGTGGCATATGTAAGATCCATCTACAGGGTTCCCCCCAATCTCTTAATCCAAGATCTTGACAACAACATGCCAAACTTGGGGGGAACATCAGCTACCACAATATCCATGACCATACTCTTCATGGGAAGCTGAAACAAAGAGACTACTAGGTCCTTAATCACTCCCAAACACTGGACCCTCCTAGAGTCGAAAGAATAGAGGTCATGATAGGCTCGGGTGACTTCCAGTCCTAATTCTTCCATGACGGCTTTGGGCATGAGGTTGTGGGAGGCCCCTGAGTCCATAAGGCAATTATGCAGTACCTTGTCATGTATGTTCAGGGAGGTGTAGAAGGGAGGGGATGAATCATCTTTGTCTTTTACCATGGGACCTAGGACAACTGCAGGCCTTTCATCTTGGAGGTTTATGGAGTCTGTGAGAGGATATGAGGCCTCGGACTTTAATAGCTCAGAGAAGCATTTTTTGAATTCCCCGTGTTTAATTAACTCAGTGAGTGGCACAGGAATTCTGACCTTTTGAATCTCATGTTCGAAATTGAAAGAAGACATAGGCTTTGGGATTTCTCTAATTTCAGGAACATATGCTACCTCATAAGCAGGCTTCTCTGCTCTGGTGGATGGCTCAGGAACATCAGGTGCTGCTTCTCTTTTGTCAGACCTTAGGTTTTATCTGCCTCGACCGCCACCAGCTTTGTCTCCCTTGCTTAATTCATTCAGCTGACTATCCATGACAGACTCCTCGTACGCTGATTTGGTCAGATGAGGGAAAGGGGGAGTGACTTCTACACTGTGGATTTTAGGCTCAGGCTCTTCTACTTCCCCTTCTTCTTCATCAGCCACAAAATTGTCCTGGAAGGGGGCCTGAATTTTTTGGTCATCTCTGTCTCTTTCCTTCTCTCTATGCATAGTTGGAGAGGCGAAATTATTTGGCCTTCTAAAACCTCATTTATTTTCGATGTTCTGAGGGCCCTTGTACATTTGCTTCCTCTCCACCTTCAATCTCTCCACTTCTTCTTTAAGGAGGTTCATAACTCGGGTCAGCTCATTTACTTGAGAGTGGGGCAAAGAGGGGTTGGAAGTGGAGGCTTCCGAATTTTCCTTTCTTCTGTCAGTGTCGGCTTGGCTTCTCAGTCTGTCAGCTGCCAATATGTTGGATTCCACTTCTATAGCTTCATCTTGCATCTGAGCTAAAGAGGTGGCTCTTATCTCTCTTAACACGAGACATAAATCAGGGTCGAATGCGCTAGCATAGGAAATTTGAGCAGAGGCCTCTGAGGGTTTAATATCTGCAGGAATCTTGTTGTACATCTTATTAAATATTTTGGAGAAGTCTGAGATAGACTCCCCTTCCATATTCCTCAGAGACCCAAACTCAGTCATGTAATACATATAATCTTTTCTATCTCCCCACTGCCTCAGGAAAACGTTATCCAAGGCTTCAATGCCAGCAATAGATCCAGGGGCCAGTCCTCGGAACCATTTTCTAACCTCACCCTCCAGGCTCTGGACAAAGACTCTCATCCAGACATCTTCACTCTCGATATTCAAGTTGTCTGCATAGCTGTAAAAGGCAGCTAGGTGCTCTTCAGCAGTTACATCTTCCTCACTACTGAACTTGGGAATGTATTTCAAATAGTCTCCAGTAGGGAGAGGGTTCAGAGGCTGGGGTAGAATCAATGGAGCATATCTAGCGGCAACTATGGCATCCATTCTGTTCGGGGGGGGGGGTTTAACACCAGCCATAGGGATGTTAGGTAGGGGAGAACTCGGAGGATAAGGAGTATAGATGGGATATGTCGGAACAGAGGTTCTCGGAGGAGACAACGGAGAAAAAAGAGAAAGAGCCAAGGGACCCGAGTGTGCAGACGCTTCTCTCTAAGCAGTAGTAGAGATAAGAGGAGGGGTGGTGAAACCTTATGAGAAATTTTGGTGTGAAGGCACAACTTTTAGGGAAGGGGGAGTGACAAGAGTTTCTCTCTCTGACACTAGACCAGGAGGAGAAAACTCAGCATGAACACTCCCGAAATTCAGAAAACAGGAAACCTCAGAGGGGGGTTGACTAGGAAGCTGAAAGGAAGAAAGTGGAGTTTTTATAGCAGGAGGTGGAGAAATACCTGTTTCAGCGACGGAAGCTTCTTTTGCAGATCTTTTTCCCATCCTGCACGCTGCTTCCGCGTCATCTTCTGGTGTAGCTAAAGGAAAGTGTGGGTTAGACCTCGTATGTCTGCCTCTCGAAGCCACAGTTGATAGTACAGGTTCTCCTCAGCGGAGTCGTCAAAATGGAGTCGCCAGGTGCACAGTAGCAATCTTCAGGTTCTGATATCCGATGCACCTTCAGAATCAGTTGATCTTTGTCATTCAATCCCAGGGAATATATTCAACATTGTCCCTGGAAACGGCGCCATAAATGTTAGCGTCAGAAGTCACTCCTAGATTGCTTACAGGAGCAGAGCCTGACACCCATCAGTTTAATGTCACGATTTGTTTGAAAGGGGTGACTGAATGGAAGCAAACTCAGAACAGTCGTCTCATCTCCAAGACTGGGCCAGACATGCACAAACGAGTGAGGTGTTGATAAACTTCAAACAATGAGTTGTAATAAGGGTGAGTAGGTGGAAGACTTCATGAGAAGGGTACGAGGATATGCTATAGGCATCAATATTCTAACAGACGATGAGAGCAGGCATCTGAAAATAAGATCTTCTTACTTCCAAACACGAGAAACCAGAGAAACAACAATGCAACAATAAATCATTTACCATAACATCACTGTATTAATTCAAGCGAATCATTCAAACATGAAATCTCCAGCATAAGAAGAAAATAGAGATGAAAAGGAAAACTGTTTGTTATAAACCAAGAAGTCTCAAACAGAGATACATAACCAGGAATCTAGAATGGTCATGAAATCTTTACAGTCGGGAGCTTAGCTCTACCATCGATGGATACAAAAATGGCGAAAATGCCTTCATATACTCAAAACAACAACAACAATGAAATCAAGACACTGCATTGAAAGATTTGCGTCTGCATGGATTCTGACAGTCAACATCTGAAATATCATGCAACTTATGTCAGACACAATCTTAATTCTTTGACAGTTCCAACGGCGAATCGACGTGCCTTAAATTCATGGCCGTGCTCTCCCATTAAGGCGGAGGCGATGTCTAACCACCACCAACCACTTCAATAACTGCTTCTTGGGATTGAGAATGGCCCAGCCAACTCAGCACTTCGGGATATGGAAGACCCCTCGCATTGCCACCTGGAATAACTGAATAGCTTGAGGGACAGGCATGGAAAGCTAGCGCGGAGACAGGGGTGAATGATAGGAGTGATGGCGTCTGATTACAAGGTTGTGAAGGGAATGGCATGACGTAGGAAGAGTGACAAAGGAGGACACATGGTGGAATAAAATAGGCAGAAGAAGGGGGGAAGACGAGGGATAGTGGACTCGCTCTTTGGTGAGAGGCGGACGTGGAAATGGAGCGGGACACGCGACAAGTGGTGACTGGATAGTGAGATAGAGAATGGACCACCTGGGTGAAGGTGGGGAGGCGGATGGATGACACACGGAAACAAAGGAAAGGTGGAAAGGAAGATGTCACGACGGGAGAAGGGCCCACACGGGGTTAAAGACAGGGCAGCTGAGAAGGTCGGGGCCGCGCCTGAGCCGTTTATCTGGGCTCCTCGATCGTGGCCGTCAGAAACCACATCCACAATTCCGGACCCCCCCCTCTGCTTAAAGGTACTAAGGCGGGGGGGTCCAGAATTGCTTTCATCGTCGTTGATTCGGGCGCGCTAATCTGGGCCGTCGAAGAGGTGCGCCCCCGATTCCGGACCCCCCCCTCTGCTTAAAGGTAGAAAGGCAAGGGGGTCCAGAATCCAATATGCGCTGTCGATCTGGGCGTTCAAATCTGGACCGCCTAGACCTGCTCGTGACTTACCCTGGGCGGATTATCATCCGAAACTTTGGACACGTGGGTTTTAACCCATTCTTTAGCGTTCTATCCCCCCTTTACAAGAAATATCGCTAACACCACCCCAACTAGTTCTTTATCATCTAGCTCAATTTCAGGGTCCCCATCCTCTACCTCCAAATGGTCCTGTTGTCTAACATTGGGGTCTAAAGATGAGTTATATGGATCCTTCTCCTGTATTGGTCGTTCTCTCCCTAGGCTCATGTGTTGGGGTGTGTTTTCCGTGTGGGAATCTTTGGGGTTTTTGGGGACTGATGGATTCTCTGGTTGATCCTGTAGTATTGCATATTTATTACTAGTGGATGGATCTTTACTTACCTAGGCTGTTGCTTTCGTCCTCCTTGTCTTCTCTTTCCTACTAGTTGAGAGAATCCTTCCTTGTCTTTGCCGAACTCTGGGTTCCCCTCTTTGTGTGCAACATTGAGGGGGCATTCTCTGAAGAGATGTCCGTGCTCATGACATTTCCTACATATAAACAAGATGTGTTCATAGTCGATGGTTTGGATCCAGTCCTCATCATGGTATTCTAGGATTATGGATCCCAGGAGCGACTTGGCTATATTCAAGTATACACAGATGTCCGCATAGGAAGTGTACCGTCTCTGCTTTTTGGCCTCTGAAGACTTAACATAGATTCTGATGGTGTTTCCTATGCCTGCTAGAACATCTTCCAGCCAGAATTCCTGGGGTAGGGAGTATAGTCGGATACATACTGGTGCATGTGCAAAATCTTCCTTTTCAGGGCTGAACTTCTCAGTCCAGAATCTTAAGAAGAGTCCCGCTGAGTTGTAAAAATAATTCCCTCCATCAAAAATGTGGTTGCGGTCCTCGAGGTTGTGCAGGATGATCGTGAAGAAGCCCTTGGATCCCATTTGCAGTTCATAGTGTCCTTTTGGCTTCCACCAGTGTTGTATCCATTTGATCAAGTCCCTTTCTGAAGGCCAGAGCCCTAGGAATTTTCCTACTAGGGCGTACTCTCTCCTATATTGCTTTTTTTCCTCTATGCGTGGTGAGCTAATGATGTATTTCAGGGCCTGTGGTGCTTGTGGGATGCATTTTCCTGGTAGCCATGGTATTGACATTGTTGCAGATGTAGCCAGGTTTTCTGGGTCAATGTCCATCTCCCGATCCTTGAAGGATCCTTCCATTAGGATCTTTGAGCGTTGATCTGGAGGAGGCTCGAAGGTGGGTCGCTTTGATCCTTCTCCCAAGATTCCATTTGTTGTGGCATGGATGTAAGAGGTGTCATTTGGCCCTCCCTCCTTTAGAGTCATGATCCCCAATGAGGCAAAGATTGTGACCGCGCAACCTAAACCCTAAACCTAAGTTGCAGAGCGCTCATCGCTTAGTTATTAACATAGTTTTTTTATTAAAAAAAAAGGACCAACAATCATTTGAAACATGTTAGAGAGGTGCATATGAATAAATTAGTACAGGACGCCAAGTGAGAATGCCCTTTGGTTGTCCCTGAGAGGGAGTGGAAAGAAATTATTCTCAATGTAAGAGAATTAGCGATGAAATCACAAGGGAAGAAACCACCTGGCCCTGGAAGGTAAGAGGTGTTTTCAATTTACTAAGATGGTCTTATGTTTACTTTACGAGGAAAGCAATCAATATCTAACATATCTCAAAATATTACGTAGACTCCAAGGCAACAAAGGCAAGACAAGACAAACACGACCAACATAAACTGGGCCAAGGTGGTTACGGGAGATTGAAGGCACAGGTTGTAAGTGCCTAAACTTTTTACTTTTTTTTTTATCATCGTCACTAAATATGTAATTCATTGTAGCTAGTGTCTAATGATTTTGATATTTCTCAATGAAGGGGGATTTTTTCAACGACCAAGCCACAGAAGAAGATCTAAAGGTCGAGTTCACGCAGGGTTTTGATGGTGTGGTGGGGCAATGAAGAAGATTGGGGCAATCACCATGTGTCTCTCTAGAGAACATGGCAAATAAAATGAAATTAAAAACTTGTCGATTAGTTTTTACTCATTGATTACTTGTAATTTAAAATATATTTTTCATTCATTTAAAATGTAAAATAATGTGTGTCTTTTCCACATTCGTGGGAGAGTAACAATGATACCAATTCTCCTAATGTACCCATTGAACCACATACCGATCCCCATATTGATTCAAGCATTTTTGCCAAAGGACCATTACATAGTGGTATGTGCGCATTTTTAATGTTTTTTCATTTTTCAATGAGTATTAATATTTAGGGTATATTCTGTACTAAATACCTATATTGTTTCATATGGCAGAGCGTGTAGATGCGCCCGATCGAGAGCGGAGATCAACAAGCACAGAAAGAACAATGCGACCACTAGCTAATGTTTCTATTGCACCGACTAATCCAGGTATAAAACATTGCAATTAAATCTGTATTAATTAAACTGCCCTAGGAATAGTGAATAACAATATCACTTGATTTTTTTTTGTTGTTACAGCAGTGGATGCCCATGTGCATCCTCAACCTCCACGTCGAAATACTATAAGTTCATCATGGTGTGAGGTGTTGAGTACTGATGATGCAACACTTCAAGAAGGCCCAATAACTATGGGGGGTCAGTTAAATGATAATGATGACGACTTAATTTGTGCTTTCATGGATACCAAGAAGAAGAAGAAGAAAAAAAAACAAATGATTAGACATTTTATTATTAATATAAATCCAATATATTTATGGTCCAATGTAATGTATTTTGTTTTCCTAAATGTCATGAATGTTATTTTCTTTCATGTTTTTTGTTTTAGCACATGGCGATGAATGTTTTATGCTTACATTTAATGTTACTGTCATTTCTAATTATAGTTGTAAAATCTAGATAGATTGGGTATGGGGAAATGAGAGTTATGTGAGAGGGGGGGAGGGGCCAAAAGAGCTTCCACCTTCACGTGGTTGGTCCTGTTCAGTAGAGAATAATTTATTCTCAAAATGAAGCGAAGCTCATTCAAGTATTCGTCTTTAGTCATTAATTTGTAGAGGTTGTTACATCTTTAATTACTATTCTGAAATATAATTAAGTCATGTGATGAATCACGGGATGGAGAGGAGCAACATTGGAGGCACCCCATCACTCAAAGGTATGGATCTTGTTAAGTACTGATTTAAGGTGATATAATTACATATATGTTATTCAATCTTAATATTAAATAATAATAATATAGTAAATGTGTTAAGAAAGTTAAATATTTTATGTTTTTTATATTTTTTTGGAGATTATTTTTGTTGAAATTATAATTTTGAATTGATGAATTAATTGTTGTTTTTAATGTAAAAATAGTTTAAATGTCTTGAAATACATCTTTTGTCACTAGATTGTGTACAATTAACATATAATATCTACAATTGAATCAATCTAAAATTATTAGTCCATCCATAACAAGTTTAGAATACTAAATTAGTTTAAAATTTGACAAACTCAACCTTTTTCTACATAAATTCTTCTCCAAATCTATTAGGAATTGAGTTTTGTCCCAATTTAAATATGACCCAAATCATTGAAATTTGAAAAAAAATGAATGAATCAAGGCCAAACTTCATTTTGCCAGAAAAAATAAACTCACTGGAAAATTTGAGTTTTTCCACTTATTAAGTCTCTCTCTCTCTCTCTCTCTCTCTCTCTCTCTCTCTCTCTCTATATATATATATATATATATATATATATATATATATATATATATA
>ML786301.1:366197-383976 GCA_009831015.1 Picea engelmannii | reverse complement strand
GAAGGTTCAAATAGAATAAGATAAAAGAATTGAAGAAACACTCAAAGAACATCTAGAAGAAAAGGACATGATCATTGGAAATTTGAAAGCAGAGATTGTCACATTAAGAAAGGATATTCAAAAGAAAAATATGAAGAATAGCTCAAAAGTTTTGGATGATATTATAGGCAGTAAAAAATCTCATCTTGACAAGTCTGGACTTGGATACAATCATAAAAAAAATGGATCAATCTCTAGAACAATAGAGTAAGAAACATATCCAAAAAGCTATGCAGAAAAAATCAAAAGGGATAGGAATATATACAAGGAATATTACAAAGACACTCCTCCACCGAGAATATTTTGATTTCAGAATCAACAACATACAGATAGGCCTCAAGAAGAAGAAGGATTCATAATAGCTAATTCCTTTCAGAATATCTTCAATGCCCAGGTATCAAACTATATTTTTTGGTTTATGTTATTCATGTAATAATTTTGGACATAAAGATGTGAATTGCAGAGCTAACAACGGGAACATAAACAACTTTGAAAGTCATACACAAAAGTGTTATCCAAGAATGCCTAGTGAAACACAAAGAACAAGTTACAACAGGTTTGAATCTTTGAGCACTGAAGTGGAATGTTACAAATGTAAAAACTTTGGACACATGGCCAAATATTGCAGAATGATAGTCCCTCCTAGAGAACCGCAACAGAATAAAAACAGTCACAGACATGAACCTCATAAAAGGAAATGGATAAGAAAGTATAATCAGTATAGAAATGAAGAATGCACACTCGCTCTACAAGCTAAGAAGAAGAAATGTGGTTGGTATGTTGACGGTGGTTGTTCAAAACACGTGACAGGTGATAGACACAGTTTTATTACATTAAGAAAGGAAATAGATGGATCAGTCTCCTTAGGAAATGATGATTCAACTAAAATGATTGGAAAAGTCACAGTCAGAATTGGGAACAAGAATACAAAGGCAGAAAATGTTCTACTAGTAGAATATATGAAACATAATCTTCTAAGTGTGAGTCAAATGTGTGACCAAGGTCATAAAGTTACTTTCGATTCACAAAAGTGAGAGATAAGAAAACAAGGTTCAGGAAAATTGATTGCTACAGTTGCAATAGCTTCAAGAAACATATACGTGTTAAGTGAAATTGGAAATGAAAATTGTTGTCTAGGAAAGGAAGATGAAAGTTGGCTATGGCATAGAAGAATGGGTCGCATACATTTTGATAACCTTGTCAAAGTTATCAAAAGAGAAGTAGTCATGGAAATGCCCCAGATCACGAAACCAACCAACACTTTATGCAAGCATTGTCAAAAGGAAAGCAAACAAAGACCAGGTTCAAATCAAAGGAATATTCAATGACAAGACCACACGAAATTGTGCACATTGATCTAGTTGGACCAACTACAACAAAGGGTTTAAAATGTGAGAAACACTTTATGTTATTATTTTATTATTATAGAAGAATGACTGCAGTTTTCTTTCTCAAGAATAAGTCAGAATCTTTTGAAAACTTTAATATCTACAAGGAAATGATTGAAAATGAAATGGATTAAAAAATCAAATGCTTGAGATCTAATAATGGAGGAGAGTTCACTTCAAATGAATTTATGGACTACTGCAGCAGTCATGGAATAAAAAGGCAATTATCCATTGCTAGGGCACATCAACAGAATGGAGTTTTGAAAGAAAGAACGGGACAGTATAGGAAATGGCTCGAACAATGCTAATGGATTCCAAATTGACAGATATATTTTGGACACAGGAAGTACATACAACAATTCACATTAAAAAAATATTAATGCTCATAAACAACACTGAAAAAACTTCCTACGAGCTATGGAAAGGAAGACCAACAAATGTGAAGCACTTCATAGTTTTTGGAAGCAAATGCTACATCAAAAGAGAAGATGGAAGAATGGGAATGTTTGACTCTCATGTGGAAAAAGGAGTACTTGTTGGTTACTCAAGTACAAGGAAAGCATACAAGTGTTACAATATGAGATTGAACAAAATTGTGGAAAGAATCAATGTAACAATTGATGAAACAGGAAGACCAAAATCAAAGGAAGAAGAAAATAAATCAATGGAACAACCTTTCGAAAAGGAAGCAGAAGATGAAAAGAAGTAGAAGTGGAAGATGAAGAGAATCCGACAAAAGAAGAAGAGAAAGTTCATCAAGTGTCTCCAAAGACACCTAGAATATGAGTACAGAAGAATCATCCTTAAGATCAGAGTATCGGAAAAAAAGATGTAGGAGTTGAGACTAGAAGATGAATTCGTTCACCAGAACAAACACACCTACCACTCTTATCTACAATTGAATCAAACTATTTTGAAGAAGCCAACAAGGATGAATTTTAGAATAAGGCCATGGATGAAGAATTGGATCAAATAGATAAAAATGACACTTTGGAATTGGTTCCAAGAACAAAGAATAAAAATGTGATCGACAAAAAATGGGTTTTCAGGAATAAATTGAATGAATATGGGAAGGTTACAAGGAGCAAAGCTATATTGGTATGTAAAGGATATGCATAGATTGAAGGAATTGAATTTGAAGAGACCTTTGCCCCAGTTGCCAGAATGGAAGAAATATGTTTTCTTTTAGCATATGCATGCTCCAAAAATATTAAAGTGTATCAGATGGACGTAAAATTAGCTTTTCTGAATGGGGAACTTGAAGAAGAAGTCTACATTGAACAACCAGAAGGATTTCAGTTGTCAGAGAATGCAAACTATGTGTGCAAATTAAATAAGGACTTGTATGGTCTAAAATAGGCTCCTAGAGCATGGTACTCTAGACTGGATAAATATCTACAGTAGGCAGGGTTCAGAAAAGGAAGTGTAGACAACAACCTCTACATCAAGGTAAGTCAAGGTAATATTTTATTAATTGAATTTTATGTTGATGATATTATTTTTGGTAGTGATGATGACAGGTTAAGCCATAAATTTGCAAAGGATATGCAGAATGAATTTGAAATGTCATTACTTGGAGAACTATCCTTTTCTCTGGGACTTCAGATATGTCAGAGAAACCAAGGAATTTTTATTTTTCAAACCAAGTATATAAGAGAAATGCTAAAGAGGTTTGGAATGGAATATTGCAAACCAGTTATCACTCCCATGAAAACCAGTTGCAAGTTGAGCAAAGATGATGATTCAAAGTCTACATATCAGAGGCAATACATGTCAATGATTGGTATCCTACTATATGTGACATCATCTGGACCAGATGTAATGCAGGCAGTTGGATAACTGGCACGATTTCAAGTAGCACCAAAGGAATCACATGTATTATCAATGAAGAGGATTTTCAGATATCTCAAAGGAACAAAAGATTTTGGATTATGGTATCCAAAAGGAAAGGATCTATCACTTATTTCCTACATAGATGCAGATTCTACAGGTTGTATTGATGACCAATGAAGCACCAACGGAGAATATTTCTACTTGGGTGAGTGTTTAGTATCATTTATAAGAAAGAAACAATCATAACTATCTTTATCTATAGCTGAGGTAGAGTATAATCCAACAACATCATGTTGTACACAAGTTCTTTGGATGAAACAAAATCTGACAGATATATAGGTTGAGTATTATGAGCCCATTCCACTCTATTGTGATAATACATGCGCCATCAGTATCTCAAAGATCCTAGTGATGCATTCCAATACGAAGCACATTCCAATCAAGTATCACTTTCTATGGGAGCAGGTTGCAGAAAAGAACATCAGAGTTGAGTATGTGGTTACAAAATAAAAATTGGTAGACATCTTTACAAAACCACTTCCACGTGAAGCATTTGAGTATCTTCACTAGAGACTCGGAATTATTTCTACTCCAAAATGAATTCTTTTGAATCCTTATATTATATGTCTTAGTTATACACGAGGAAGCACCATAAAGAGGACAATTCAGTTAGGGGAGAAACCCCGAATGGAAAGATACCTTTTCCATTGATGCCAAAGGGAGAGAGATTCATCATATGCATAGGACAAGGGCATCATTCCAGGGGGATAAATGGTCATAGAGATGTAGAGAACAGAGGCATGTTTCAAGGGGGAGCATGAATGATATGCCTTCAATATTGCATGACATAATTTCAATTTTGCATCCGAGTGTTGTCATTAATTCCAAAGGGGGAGATTCTTGATTAAGTTTGGTTGTCATTTATTTCAACCCTTTACAAAATCCTGATATCACAAAGCATGAACTCCAAAGTGGTCCGCTTATGGTGAAAGCCTTCACGGGAAGACGTTCTGCGGATTGAGTTATCCTAGAAGTATGGTTAGAGAACCCATGCTTATTTGTGTAATAATGAGATGAAGGTCAGTCAATTTGTCAGTGAAACTATCCTATATGGATAGTTATTTTCATTCCATTTTCGGTGGTATGTGGAATGTCACATAATTCCTCACGGTTAGAATGTTATGGCCATAAGAAGTTGGAGAACCCAGGTTTAGGTAATGGACCCAAGTTTGTTTGATGGATAACGGTACGAGTTTTGATATATTTGTAGGTAATAATATTATATATGGATATTAAATTTCATTCAATTTCTGGTGGTATGTGGAACGTCACATAAATCCTCATAGTTTGAAAGTTATGGCTTCACGAAGTTGGACGACCCTCATATGTCATCTAGAAGCCCCAAAAGGTCAAAGTAGTCAAAGTGGTTTAAGATATTTTAGAAGCTAAATAATAATGTGAAGTGATGAGTATACTATAATTCAAATTGAATAAAAAATAAATTATTTAAATAATAAATTTAATGGAGAAATTAGAAGTGGGTTAACCCTAAAATAAGGAAACTGGGAAAAGTGACCTAGAAGATGTTTTTAAGGAAGCTACAAGAAGAGTATAAATATGAGGCAAGGCTCTCTCATTTTAGATCACACTTAAGAATATTGAATATCTATAGGTTTCTGAGGTAACAAAAGTATACCTAAGCCAAATTTATGAGGGAAGGTGAAGAAAAGAAGGCCGAAATTCAAGGAAGGATAAATTATTTTGATGATGCTTTCTAAAGTATGTTATTTACAGGTCATCTCACCATTTTCGCAATAATTTTTTTTCTAGAATTATTCAGACTGTGAAATTGATATTCCATTGAGTAAACATACCCAAGTATATATGGTAAAAACATCAGCTTGTGGGTCGTTGTTTTTTTGGAGTTACACTCCGTGGAAAATAGGGTTTGTGGATAGTCCTGAAACTAGTCTAAAACAGGTGCTTCGGGTAAAAACGTCATAACTTATTCATAACAGATCCAAATTCCATAATACTAAATGTGTTGGTTATTTTACTGTCTTTAGTATGTTGTGTAATATTTTATGACCGATTCAACAAATATTCTATGCGGGGCACGCTCTACAAGGTCTCTCTCTAGCATAAGCCATAACTCAACAAGGTATGCCAACTTTGTTATAATTCCTTTTTTAAGAGGTTCCAAGTAGTGAAACCTATAGGAATTTCATAAAAAACACTGAAGAACATTGTATATTAGTTTCATATATTTATTCATTACAGGTACAAAGTTATGATTATTTCAAGTTAGGGTTGTTAACTAATCCAAAACTAGTCATGTGAGACTAAAGAAAAGTTTGATGAAAATGCTAGTCTCTTGTTGTTAATGTTAAGGAAGGTTTGCAGGTATGTGAATGAAGCAATGGGTTATTCTCTAGTTTATTTATGCCAGAGACCAATCCGTTCTTATTTTGAATTCTCCATAACTCTGGAAAAGAATGAAAATCTTTGGTTGCTTCTGATCACATGAATTAATAATTCAGACTGCACTCAGAAGTAGGGCATTTCCTATTGATATAGGAGCTTTTGGACCAGAAAGAATAGTATCTCCAATAATGAACCCTTTGGGATGCAGAATATACATCTTATCACCATTCTTGTAGTGCACCTTGCAAATGTATGCACTTCTATTAGGGTCGTATTCTATGGTTACAGTTTTTCCCGATATGTGTTCCTTATCCTGTCGAAAATCAATTTGACAATACAGATGCTTGTGACCCCTTCCCCTATGTATTGAATATACACAAGGTCTATTACACATTTACAAATCATATTTGGATGATTAAATTGATGAGGGATTTTGGTTAAGGTACATGTCAGGTACATGGTTGAGACAAGTAGTTGATGAGTTGGCACATACATGAGGTGTATAGTTGATGATGTTGGTGCATATTGATGAGTCATAGTTGATGATAAGTTGACACGCGATTGGTAAATACTTGGTACATGGTTGGTTGCACTATTTTATGGTATAGGTTGATTACAGGTTGTTTGGTACAGGTTGGTGCATGGTTGATGCACTTGTTTATGGTACAGGATGATTACAGGTTGAGGTACAGGTTGATGCATGGTTGATGCATGGTTCAGGTTTATTGGTACAAGTTTATAGCGGTATATCTCATAGTGATAGTGTGATAGTTGTTCCATCACTCTACTTATACTTCAGGGTGGTTGGACGGGGCAAGGACAGGTGGTTGTAGCCACCTTCTGGTTGTAGCCAGAGAACATAGGGGGTTGTAGCCAGAGAATGTGGGAGTTGGATTTTCCCTCAGGTTATATCCTGAGAAACTAGGGGGTTGGAGCCTCCTTCTAGTTGCAGCTGAAAACAAAGGAAGATGGTTCTTCCGATGAATGTAATTCTTTAAGACATATAAGAAAAACATGTTGTGGTTTTCTCCCACTTTGGGATTCCACGTAAAACATTCATGTACTGTGTATGTGTATGATTGTTCATTTGTTCATTTCTCATTATTGGATGATAATTCTAAATTGATATAACACTTGGATTATTTGGTTTAAAAAGGATTATAATTTCTCTATTACTGATTCACCCCCCCTCTCAGTAATCCAACAAGGTATGTGTAATCAATGTTTTGCAATGATTTTGAGTTAAATTCAGTTAGATTTGATGTTTATAAGGGTATAATGCATGATATGTGTGTAACAGGGTGAATTCCTAGTCCGATCCTCCATCCGGTACCTCGTCTGACACTTCATCCAACACCCCATCTGGTAGGCAATCTGGCACTCCATGTGACACACGATCCAACACTCAGAGCACATGAGAGTTGGCGGTTAGTGCATTGGAAGCATGCGATGGGAAAATTGAAAACCTAGTTTTTGTGCCCCCTCATGGTCTCCAACTATAGATCTTATCACATCTCAGACTAGGCAGTTATGCCAATCGTCGAGTGGCTCATGGATTTTATAGAAGACAAAGTTGTTAGAGAACATTTAATGGAAGTTTCCATTTTTAGAGGAGGTTGACCTTCTAGTGGTCAACCTCTCGAACTGTAATTCTCTATAAATAGAACCAGTAGTAGCAAGACCATACATATAATTTTAAAGAAGACATTTTCATTATGTAATTCAGACATATTTGCAAACTTATGTTCAGACTGTGTTTTTTAAGTAATAACATAATCATGTTGATTTGAGTTTGTGTTTCACTATTGAAGAGTAGCCATGACCTTCTGGGGGGCCCACCAGTGGTATGGGTGACTGTAGAGATAGATATATTGTGTGTTTCATTTGCTTAGTTATAATTTACTTCATTTTCTTTGTTGTATGTATTTTGTAGTTTTTAAGACTGTGCATGTTGTTTATAATTTAATTGTCTAATTCCTCTTTTGCAGATTGCTTGTAGGAGCTAGCTATTTGTCATGCTATGTCTCTTATTTCTTAATGATTTCCTTCTAGGCTACTAACTTAGATGATGTGATAAAGTTTTAAATTGGTTTTTGCAAATTAAAATAGACTAGTATTTAGAACAGAGGATTAGTGTAGACAGAGTTTCTTTGCAAGCTTTGATGGATAAATAATTGCAAGTTTTAATAGTTGTAATTAATCTAGATTTAATTCTCATTTCAATTATGTTTTCATGGATTTATTTGGTTTATTAATCTTGTTTTAGTATGCTAGGATATAAGTAGATTTTGGGATTATGTTTGTAGAAGCATCCTAGTTTTGAAATATGAGTTTTAATGATAGGATTACTTTAGTTTATATTATAAAAACTCAGTTGTGGATTTGAATTGCAATTTTATTTAGAAGAGTGGATTTTATTTAAGATTTCTAATCACGAGTTCATGAGTTTGTAAATTTCCTTGAATTGGGTTTGAGTTTGTAGATTTCTATACGGGGTATTTTCAATGCTATTTTAGTTACGAATTAGAATTTCTAATTAGTGTTAGTTATGGGTTTGTGGATTTGCTTGAATTAATGTTTATTCTTTGTAGAATAGAAATGGCTATGAGTTATTTTTAAGAATAGATTTCACTTGTCAAAATAATCTTGATAGGTTAGTTGTTTACTTGCTTATTTTCTCAAAGATAAATAGCTTACTTGTTGTTTCTTACTAAAAAAATTGAATAGATTAACTAGCTTTAAAATAGATTGTTATTTTCTTATTTAGAAATAGTACATCAATTCCTTGTTTGAAGTTGCTTAGAGTAAATAGTTCATAATTATAGAATTTCTTAAAGATCTTCATTATTTGAGCTTATTGGCATTAGATTAGGCGGGGCTAAGCTATATTAGATCTCTAGACCTACATATACAGTGTTGGCACCTCGAATCTTACAAGCCCCGGGTTGACAATTTAATGTCGAAATAGATAGCATATATTTCACTCAACACAACCCTTGGGTCCCATTGATGTTGCACTACCTCTTGCAACCACACAGACATAATATTCCCATGTTTAGTCTGAGACCAACAAAGACACCAAATTCATTGAGCGGATTCAACACATCCACCAACAGGTCCATGATATTTTGCATAAAGCTAATGCTAAGTACAAGAAGCGCCATGATCAACATAGGGTACCACACCAGTTTTAGGTGGGAGATAAGGGCTAGTTACATTTGCAGAAAGAGAACCTTACAGGGCCCCATTGGAAGCTATACCCACTTCTCTATGGGCCTTACACTATCACCAAGGTTGTGGGTAGCAATGCTTTTGATCTCAACACTCCACCCTTCCTTGGATTGCACCCATTGTTCAATGTGGAACTCCTTCAGCCATATTTTCCACCATTAATGGACACCTCAGAGATCACGGAACAACTAACACCAACAGAGATCAACCCTGACTTTATGGAACAAGCATCCACTGATCAGATAGTGGAAACATAGGTCAAGAGAACTCGCCAGCAAAGGATACAAATTTATCGGGTTTTCAAGGAAGGGAAGCTCCTACATCAAGGAAAGTGTCTCACCCGAAGTGAAATTCAACAGACGTTTCCTCACCTGATGGGGGAACTCAATGCAATGGAGACTATTTCTTCTTAAGGGGGGAGGATTAATCCAAGTGGATATTGGTGGCCACCCACCTATTCCAACTGGCTCCTCTTGACATTTTTTAGTTCAACACATTCTTTTGTACTTCTTTGTAATTGTGGGTTCTACACTTTCAGGGTTGTATGAAGCCCTAAACATCTTCCAGGTGATACTGGTGGCCTCCCACCTAATCCAACTAGCTTATTTTGGAATTTTTCATGACAACGCATATTTATGTACTTCTAGGGCTATTTTGGGGCCCTAAACAATGTTTTTTTCGCTATCCATAGTCAAACTATAGACAAAGTCCAAGTTTGATGGTGTAATGTGTATTTCTCAAAAATACCTTTCCAACAGGCTATCACGTGCCTAAAATAGAGGTTGTATGAAAAAGTTACGACCCCAGGAAGTTTAGGTACCAACTAACCCATGGGGACGACATAACTTTTGACATTTCATCTCCTAGGGTTAGGTTTTTGGATGTCTAGGGTTTTGCAATTCATGAGTAATGTTAAAAAGGCCTCTAGAGAATCATTGTAATCATTCTTCTCATATGAATGTGCATAGAAGCCACATATCTTCTCAGAGATAGATACCACCATTCAAGCAAGTTGTTTTAGTTATGTAGTTATATAGTTTCAACCTATTTCATGTATTCAATAGAAGATACTTTTCACTGGATATATGTGTTGTTCTTTGTATCTCTGTGTTTATTGTATCAAGTCTGTTAATCAGTTCGTTCTGCTCCTGAATCCATATCACATGTGTAGTGAAATTTAGAACCTTTATATTGCGCCTTTTTGCATTCGATCAAGAATTGATTGAGAAAAAATGTCTCCCAGTTCATCTGCACACCCTCGATGCACGTTTTGGTTGTCGTTATCACTACCACTAGGAATTGGTCTCTCCTACACTTCCTTAACAATTTACAAGATAGTTCTTGTGTTTCAAACCATATTGTCAGGTCGCATATGCTTGCTACATCTAAGCCATGTTGTCCTTGGTTTGTATGAAACATTTCTTTAACTCTCTTTGATATAACCTTCTAATTCTTTTTGATTGAAAATATCAGTGAAGGGTCCTCCCCTTGCGACAATAGTCCAATAATGCACATAATCAATTCTGTATCAATTGAGACTGACCTGTCGAGCCATAAGTACCCTCCATGTATGCATCTCAACAACATATTCATGCAGGAATTAATCTCTACGCTCCTCCCAAAGTGTGGTATATCGAATAGGTTCAGAATGCCAACTTTCTGCAACCCTGTTGCACATATCTCTAGCTCTATCACAACCAATTTTTTCTCTGTACTGATGTACCTCTTCAAATATATCCTCGACGTTATCTCCAAAAATTTCTTCTTGTTTGTAATCTCATGGTCTGCATACTTTAAGATCGGTATCAAACCTAACATGTATTCCTCCACAATCACTCCATGTGGGATTTCTGACTCACAAGCTCGTACTTATCATCTTTTGATAAGTTTATTGGCTTCGTTGTATATTTTCTTGGTGGTATGTAATCTCTTAGAAAGTGGTTCAAGATCAGCTCTGATGTTGATTCTCCTAGTGTCTCTACATGTATTGGTATTGTTGTTGGATTACTATACATTTTATTTGGTTTTGATTTTGACATCGTTGTTTTCTTAGGTGGTTCCATTATTCTTTGCAACCAACTTCTTCGGGTATGTTCTTCTTGCACTTGGCTCCATGCTCTCTTATTTCATTGATCTCTATGGAAATACAAATAACAATAAATTTACTCATTCAACCCTTCAACTGATTTTATCCACTTTCCAACTGTTTGTAATCTCATTTTCCTCTTAATTTATAATCTAATCCACTTTCCTTATCATTCATTAACTATGTATCTTTAGCGAATTATCTGTTATATTCTACAACCTATCAAAATATTCTTGGAAATATTGGTTATCATTGAAATTTCATCTGCAAATGGTTAATAGGAATCCAACATCCCCAAATACCCATTAGTTCATCCATGGCCCAAAAAATGCATTTCCAAAGGGCACAAAACTATACAACTGGTTATAAAATCAACATGCGCTAAGGATACAAAGGAAGCGCGTGCATGTACGACAGTAGAAAAACACTGGAAAAGTGCACATGCGCCCGATGTGCGACTATGGATGCAAAAAACCTCACAAACCTCAGAACGATGTATTTATGATTTTGGTCGGCCTTCCACCCATTTCTGGTTCATCTCCCAAGTCAATTTGACACCCAAATCCGAGCTGAATCCGAGTGGGGGACTAGTCAAAGACCTAAGGGTGCCCTAAAGATCCCCTTGTTCACACTAAATACTGGTTGAATAATGCCTCAAATATTTTCTATAGAAAGAGGCCATGGGTGCACTATATTTTCAAGGAATTCATTTCTATTGTTAGGATTCCTATATTCTCTTAGAGTAACCTCTTTCCTCACTAAAGAATACAAGCACCATTTCATTTTTCCATTCACATCACCTCTTGAGTGAATGAGCTTTGGATTTCTTCACCATTTCCTTCTAGTTTTTTACTTGTAAGAAGAGCTCAATCATTGGGGGTTCAATTTCCCTCCCTTGGAGGAAGAGGGGACCCATAAGTCTCCCTTTCTCTTTGGTGTTTTCCCACTAAATACAACTTATCCATTGGTGGCATGCATGTTGTTTATTTTTTGTTCTATTTCCCCTTTTGCACTCTAGTTTAGTTCCTTTTATTGTTACTATTTTAGTTCTTTGTTTATTTCTTATTCTTGATGTTTCTAACTCTTGCATTTACTGTTGTCATGTCCAGCTAACCCAACTAGACTTATAAGCGTCCTTATTTTTCTCATTTAGGTGACGAAAGGGACACAACATATTGGCAACTCCACTAGGGATAGGTATCAATTTCCTCCTCATTTGGGTTGTTTGAGCACTTATTTTTGGTTTATTTAACTTGAAGGAACCATAACCGGCCCATGCCTTCCTGCAAAAAGCTAAATTCAGAGTTGAGCTGAGATAATTTCATCCAAATTTTTCTTCCTAGTCGTGTAATAGAAATTGCGTGGGTTTTTTGACCCACAGGCGCGTCTTCCAAGCATGTGCGCAAAAATCGTTGTGTTTCTCAGCGCATTCAGAGCACCTGTGTTAGAAAGTCATTTTTTGATTTGCGCATTGGCACCAAATGCACCTCTGTCTACTCTACAACCCATACATCTGTCCAGAAAATCATACATTGTAAGGATTTTTGTGATCTATTGAAGGCCCATAGCCTTCTTAAGTTTGATTCTATGCATATTGTAATATGCATCACACTTATATTCCCTCTCCACATGAAGGGTTAGTCAAAACATAGGCACTTAGAAGGGTTAAAATCCATATTTATCCTCTTTTTTCTTTCATTTTTCCACATGGACAGCTTGCTTTGATTAAAGATAAGTTGGAATCATTCTATATCACAAATATAACCACCTGCATTGGGACCAGAAATTGAACGTCAATCTTTGAGTATGATCTTCTCTCATGCCATAGAGCGATCATGAGAATCAGAAAAAGGGTTGAGGGGAAATTTCATCTCCCTTAAAACACAAAATCTTTAGGAGAGGACAACAACCCCCTTGGGACTCCTCTTAGTTTCTTTTTTCAAACACATCTTAAATTTGTAAGGGCCCATACATGCCCACATGCTACAAAGATCGGATAGTTTTGAATTTACTTTCTTAGATTAAATCACTAGGGAAGTTTAAAGGTTTTGTAACGGGCCCACACATGTCCATAATCTAGGATAGTTGTTAAAGATTTCTTAGATTAAATCACACTAGGGAGTTAAAGGATTGGTAAGGACCCACATGTCCACATGCTAGTTCTCTAGGGACTTTAAAATTTTGCAAGGTTGTGCCAATGTCATTTAGTAAGTTAGGTAATCAAGACTTGTAAGGACCACAGGAAGTCCACATGCAGCAAGGTGACACCTAACTTATTAAAAATTTGGCACACTTTCACTTGTTCACACACAAAGTCACTTCTCACTCACATAGCTTCATCTAGAAAATCGTGGAGGTTGAAGTAAGTTTCCTCCAAAGGGATTCAAAAACACCCCACCCATTTTCTTGACGAGACTATCCACTCCCACTTAATTTCAACAAGATTGGTTCACACCCCCAATCTCTCAAAAAAACACATCTAATTGTTTTCTAAAAAATCACTAAGTTTTCCTCTAAAGGAGGTGACAAAATAATTTTTTTAGTCTAGGCAGGATCTCGGGGATAAGCATCCAAATAACTCCTCGTTATTTGGTTCTCACATCTTCAAACATTAGAAGTTGACAAATAGGGAAATTTTAAATCCTCCAAATCAAGTGTTCCTACACCATAAGGCAAGGAGATACCCATGAAGAGTTGAAGGCCGAGGTTCGGTTGTTCTATGCATCCCCCCTTGAGGCACCCACCTCTTGGACATGATCTAGCCCGTCACCCATTTCTTAGGTGAAAAATCTAAATGTTGCACTTTGACCGAGGTACCTAGTGACCAAATTTTAGGACATCTGCCCAGGTGGAAATTTTGGGCTACAATTGCACCTTGATCAGATTTTGTGTGGCTATTGGGAAATATCACCATCTCTTTCAGGATATGCACCCTCTACCCCTCATTATAACTGATTACTTCATCCTTCACTAGTTCCTCTTCCGGTGGCTTCAGACCCCACTGTCAAGCACTATTGGAAGGTCCAATGCTATTTGAGAGGAAGGCTGTTACATATTTTAGGACATGAGCATTTGTTTTCTTTGTTCTCCCATGTGGAGAAAATCTACCTACCCACATGTATGTTTCTTTATCAATTTATTTATGTATGATGCTCTTGTGATTACATGCGATTTTGAGATATATTGTGAAGGTCCAAAAATCATAACAAAGACTCTTATTCATTTATTTCTCTCATCACCATTTGCACACATTCACTCTATTAGTCGGACATCATAGGGGACTCACAGAATCCCCATCGTTCCAGATTCTTTCTAAATCTCCCTCCCTTTCTAGGGGGAGTTCCTAGTCTTGCCAACTCATCGGCTCCACCTTCTCACACTCCTATGAGTGATATTGTCTTGGGATCCACTTTGCCTAGTTCCACTTTACTTGGGTCCACTTCCCAAGGTCAACCATACAATCTCCCTCCTTTACATGGAAGCGAGGGACAAGATTCTTCCCAAGGGTGAATTACAACCCCACCTAACCCCCCTCACAGGTCAGGTACACAAATCACTCACACCATGGATAGAACTAACCCTCCTCAGGGGTCAAGTACACAAACAATTCCTACCATGACGGGCATTAATCCTCCCCCACCACCCTAGATTCCATACTTGTCTTCCCTCAACATACTAGATCTAACTAAACTCACCAATGATCCTATATTGCACGACCCCACATGGCCTACAATGCTTACCAAACTCCCTTCAGACATCCCCAAGTTTGAAGGAAAAGTGGGAGACAACCTATCCAACCATATCATGATCTTCCACTTATGGTCATATTCAAAAAACATCATGGACAACTCCGTCCTCTTGAGATTATTTCAATGCACACTCACTAGCCCATCAACCAAGTTGTATGTAGAAGAAAATGTTGGATCTCATGTGACCTTTGAATCTTTGGACAAAGCATTTTTTACCTTATTTCAACTACCAATCCATCATGACAATGGTCTCGAATGGCTCTCAAAGTTTAAACAAACCTTCACCACACACATCATTGACCACATTCACAAATGGCATCGATGACGTAGTCTATGAAAAAGTTGAAGCCACCAAGCAACAATGCCTCAATTGGTTTCTCAAATCACTTTTTTCCCTCCTTTCCAAGGATGTGGTTGCCACCTTCCCCTAATCTGAAGAAGAATCAATTATCAAGGCTCAACAATTAAAACTCATTTATTCACAGTCAATATACTTATATACAATACTACATGCCGCCTTGATACCCATGCCATTCGGCTAGGACAAACCTGGGATGTCTCACTCCATGGATGGATTGATTGGTACCCCTTCACACCACAATCCACACCTCCAAAAACCACCTATGTATGGAACACCTCAATAACCACCAATATATGGAGGACCCCCTTATTATCCTCCTCCCCATTATCAACAACCATACCTTGTTTCCCTCCCTCCACCCATAAGTGGACCCCCGTCGGCATCCATGACACGTCTGGTTGTTCAACCGAGTTATGGAAACACCTCTACCTCTGCTTACACCCTAAGCACTACTAAAAGTGCCACGCCTCCCTATGTACCTTATGGATCATTGCCATAACATAATCCATACTTCCCATTTCCTGGTCCTCCCCAGCTAATTGTTTCTCCACAGGGACAACCACATGTTGGGATTAACTTTATTTATCCCTCTCTCATTCAACAAGTCCATAATTTCGAACAAATGAATACAAAAAATCCAACCCATCAGTCGAATAATGCCAAAAATAAAGGAAAAAAATGAAACAACAATAATTCAGGACCAGGAGGGAATCACCCCCAATAGAACCAACCTGTTGGGGGCAACCAGAATCAGGGGAACCAGAATCCCCAAGGGGGAAATAATCACAAACTCCAATGAAATAATAACAACAATATGTGGAAAAACTTCCCTTGCGCCCTTTGCGGTGAGTATGGCCATTATATTCATCATTTCCCTCAAATTGTTGACTTTAAATGGATGAAAGAATCTAGAAATGGACCATGTCCCCTAGCACTGCCTGCCCCCCCACAGGCCCCACAACAATATGTACAACAACCACCCCATGTTGTACTACAAAACCCCATTCCACACCAAGGGGTGATGAACACTCAACAGGATATGCATTCGACCCCACCACAAATGGGACAATATCCAAACCCAGGCACTCCTACAGATCACGCTATCCTCCTCACTAGTGAGGAAAACTTTCTTCTACAAATGCGTAGTCATCAATATAGCGCACCCCCTGACTTCACTCCCACTAACTTGAAAGAAGCCCGAGTCATAAAAGGACCACCTTTGATGATCCATCTCCCTAATACTGAACCACTCTTTCGTATTCCTCACATCCCAATATGATATAATGTCAACAACCCTTAGGATAGGGAAGCACACAATTACAGTCTGGTTGATGACTTGGAAAAATGTCCTACTACCATGTCAATTTTAGAAGTCCTTCAAACCTATCCTCCTCAACAGAAGTTGTTACTTTCCACCCTGGGGGCAGTCGACCCTGCTAATACTCGACTCATCATCTTTGATCTTGATATTGGGGAACCCCATCTCCCCACTTTGGTCACTTTCCAAATACCAGTTAAGATCCGGAACATCATAGTTCACCATTGCATCATTGATGAAGGTGTATCCACATGCATCATGTCCAAAAATATATGGCATAAACTTGGCTCCCTCGAGCTCATAGCATCTTCCATTACTTTGATAGCTTATGATGGATGACCATCCTCTCCGAAAGGGCTCTTTCAAAATGTCCCTGTTCAACTCGAGGGCAAGACTATTCTCATTGAAATTGAAGTTATCGATGCTTCGCTCAATTACAACATTTTTTTTGGGCGTAGCTACATGTATGCGATGAAGGTTGTGGCCTCTTCCATGTTTCACACAATGATGTTCCCCCACAATAGGAAGATCGTCACTATCGACCAAGTGTCACATTACAAACCCAACCCTTCCTCCAACATCAATAATATCCTACACTTTGTCCACACTAATCCCGAGGCCTACCCACTCATTGAGATGGGTCCCAGAATTTTCAAAGACCCAACCTTGCTAGGGACATACCAAGGAGCACCTCTGCTCATACATCCCTCATCACAAGTATGTCTCATATCATCCAATGGAATAGAAACTGGAGATACCCTTCCTCCCACAGAGGCTTCCTTACTATATGACATCCCACTCATTACAGAGCTCCTTCCTCAGGAATCCATTGAGAACCCTCCAACTCCCCTGTTCCTGATTACACCCTCCCCTAGGGCCACATGTTGTGGGGTATTCTACCCTACGGACTAACAAGCTAGGGCTTTAAACTTGTACGCAGATCATGACCCTTCATAAGCTTACTTTTAACCTTCTACCCAAATCTAAAACCCCTTTTCTCAGGCAAACATGAGAAGAATCAACTAACCTTTTTATCGATGGTTGAAGTAGATCCTCCTTTGAGCTTTTATCTCCTTGCTGCTGCTGCTCCTTCCAAAAAGCTTTCCTGCAATCAAGACAAAACTACGCATGCATGCTACTGATCTGCTAGAGGGTTAGAGATTAAACACAAATCAAATAACATAGATAAGACTCATGTATTCGGGATGGGAAAAGTATCTTTTTCATTAATCTCAATACGAACCAACTTACAATGATTTCCAAGACCGGCCACCGTTCCTCGATCCTGATCCTGGGCTCCTCCTCTTCTTTGTCCTCCAACTACTTTGCTTGAATTCTCCTAAAGCTTGA
>ML786301.1:346848-357168 GCA_009831015.1 Picea engelmannii | reverse complement strand
AGTCGTATCTAACATGATCGTTCCCGGGTTACAGGTCTCAGTAGAGCCTAAGGTAGTCAACAAGGCTTTCCTCTGAGCTGGGCAACTTTGGAGGACCTCCAAAGCAGACATAGCACAAGGGGTTTGTGATAAATCTTCCACCATAGAGTAGTTTTGGGCGGCCCTTGGGTTTGGATTATGAGAAGCCCTCTTGAACGCACCTTTTGGGATGCGCATCATTGTTTCACCCAACGTCTTCTCAATCTGTAGAGGAAGATATGGGATCTTGGCTTCTTTTCCCTTCTCAGGAGCACTTGGTTTGTTATAATCGTGAGCTCTAGTCATTATGAAAGCATCACTTTTCACCATATATACGTTCGCGGTGGATGAATTGCTTGGGGGAGGGCAGTTTTCATGGATGCCCCCTTCGCCACTCGCAGAGGCTTGAGTTAAATTATGCCCATGATGAAAAGGGTTAGTCAACACGGCTTGTTGTTGTTGTGTGACAAACTTCTGGGCCTCTGCAAGTCGAGGGCATAGGTGAGTTGGGTGGTCTTCCGCACATAGGTTGCACAGATACCTCTCCTTTCTCTTTTCTGTGGTGCCCTCGCCAGCCTTATCATTTGGTTTTTTATCCCCCTTACTCTTTTAGCATTGTTTTTTCTTCCCCTCGGGCTGCTGGTTTCCCTTTGGGTTAGTCGTCTGTACGGAGTGTACTTCCGACGTTTGAGTAGGAGGAGCAGCCAAAGCAGTAGTCTGGCTAGCCGCTGAGTGTTGTATAGATAACTACTGCAATTGTTTTGTCAATTGCTCAGCGGGCTTGGTTTGTGCCGAACCAACAATACCATCGGCATGTGGTCCGGCTCTCTGTCTGGTTTTTTCTAGTATTGACCGTGGTGCATCCGGTAGGATGTTGTACAGTAAACCAGACTGAGAATAGATAAGCTCAAACTGTTGAGCCCTCATGATAGCCTCTTCCTCGGAGAACACCCCTGAAGTTGTGACGTCTTTGGATAACTGCGGAACTAAAGACTTAAGGAACCACTCTAGCAAGAATGCTGGTGGGACGGGTACCTTGATAAGACTCTTTCGGCGTCGCCATTCTTAAATATGAACCGAGATATCGTCTGCTGAAGTCTGCTCGAAATTGGCTAGAAACTCTATGCTGACGTTGTATCTCACAGGTAACTGGAAATGGTTAAGGAAGGCCATCGCCAGTTCGCCAAAAGAGGAATATCGTGAACGATCAAGCTCTATGTACCATTTCGCAGCACTCCCAATAAGAGTGCGTTGAAACAATCGCAACTGGACGGAGTCATCTCTCAGTGAGTTAGATGAGCACCACAAGTGGAAAGTGGTCACGTGATCACCTGGATCTTCGTTAGGCTTAGCCTCGAACTTTGGGATGTCCGAAGGCAACTTCGTTGGCATAGGAGGCCAACGCAGATCGTGACAGATAGGATCATTCAACAACCGTGTCAAATCTGGCAAGTGTAACGTCGCCAATAATGGTAGTTTAGGTTGCTGCTGATAGCTGGGATAAAAGGGTCCTGGAGTTTGACCGGCACCAGGTTGCCAGGAAAAGTTTGGCTGCTGGCCCGGGTTCTGGTAGAAACCATGGCCTGGACCAGCGTAAGGGTTTTGCATTTGAGGAGACATCATTGGCTGATTCCCCATGAAGGACATAGGATGTTGGGTATTCATCGTGTTTGATGGACTTTGGGAAGGATTACTCCATGCCGGTCCTGTTGGGAGAGGCATAGTAGTGTGTCCGGGATTCCATTGACTGTGGAAAGCATTACCCCATAACGAAATTCCAGCGGCGGGAACGGATCCTTGTCCTGAGTTCCAAGGTCCTGGTATATGTGCCCCCAACATAGGAATAGTACCTTGTGCCAGATTAGACTGTCCAAAAATATGAGTGCCCCCAGATGGGAAAGCAGTGGGTGTGAGCGTGTTGTTACCAAATTTCTCATTCCAAACAAACGGTGACGAACCTACCGGCAGAGTTTGCGCAGGTTGTCCTTGACTCCCGGCTCCAAGTGAACTCGTGTGTGCGGGCTGCCCGGCGGTCTGCTGATGCGGACCACCGAGCGACGGGGACGAAGGAGGAATATGACCTCCAGCATGAGGAAAAGCATTGAAAGGGACAGGAATGCCCCCAAGTTGACCTTGCAGAGGAGCGTTAGAGCTCCCTACCCCCAGAACCAAAGTCTGTAAAGTGGAGTGTGTGAGTGCAGGACTCGTTCCTGAACTAGGCATACTGTATGAAAACGGAGTGCCTGTCGCACTTGGCGTGAAGGTATTTGTGGCCGCCACGATAGATGGGGTCGGTCCACTTTGCGACGAAGTTGCGGCCGGGGCCATGGTGGTCCTGACCGACGACAGCAAGTTAGGAGATGCTTCTCCTGTGGTAGCAACAATGATGGGAATGGAAGAAATCCCAGAGGAGGTAGCAGCGTCTGTTGCCATAGCTGTATGAGGCACCGACAGGAGTTCGGTAAATCGGACTGGTACGATAACCGGTGTCCAGATATCAGTGTTTGAGGTTTCAACCAATCCAATATTGGTGGTCGATTCCTTGGGGGGTTGTTCGGGATCGAAAGCCCCGGTTTCTTCGAAAGACCCTTGATGGTCTAGCTTCCGCCTCAATGGTGGCGGGGGTGGCTCCAGGATAACCGATGGCAGGCCCAGAAGCCTTCGTGACCGGCGGAGCTCTGAATCCTCCACTGTGTGAGAATATTCACGACATGCTAAGGTATTCTACACGAACAAACAGTAACACTCACTAAAAGAAATCCCCTAGAAGATAAATCAAGCAAGCACTAAACTAGTAGGAAGAACAATTACAACAACCAACACTAGAGTACCTTACCGGTGCAAGTGCAACTCGAATACGGAAGCACCCTCCGGGTCTACTCTGCAAAGCGTTGGTCCGATGTCCATCCTAGGTACAGCGGTATACCCCCGCAGTCACCTGCGTATGTCCCTAGAAAAGATTGGCAACTAGTTCGCCATCACGTGAACAACTATCAGGCAGGTACAGTCGGCAGTCGGGTAGACCACAATGAGCAGGGTATCAAGCCCGAAACATGTCAAGGGTATCGAGAGCAAGTGTTCCGGAAGACGAATGAGGACCTCTAACGGATTTGAGACCCACGAAGCTCCGTGGAAAATGCAAACGACGGAATCCCTTAACAGATCCTCTATATGTGTTCTCCACAACGCTCGGTCCAGCTTTGGAGGGGTTATCTTCGCTACCTTTCCTTACGCAACCTCGTGTTTAGCCCCTGTGTTAGAGGGGGGTCCTGAATAACTTTTCATAACTGGACTTCTACACTCCCTATTGACAGACTCCAATGTTTGGTTTGGGTGGCCTTGGAGAATTTACTCTCCAACCTATTCCAAGGCCCTATACTGAGCTAGTGTATGAACCCTACAAACAGAAAAGTCTACTTGATTTTATTTAGCGTTGCTTTTAATGGGATTTTTTAAAGTCACAAGGTGCAAAAGTGAAACTGATGGTGTGTAAAAAGACTCAAAGCAAAATGCACAGAAATGCTTGGAAACGAACTTTTTCTAAAATGCAAAACCAACAACTTTTCAATGAAAGACTTCTTTTCTTTTTCAAATTTACTAAGATTTCATGCAGTAAATACAAAGGACTTTCACTCAGATCTGCGAGCTACTTATAATTGACATGCACTGCAAAAACTTATGCAAAAAGACTTCTTTCCTAGCTACTGATGCAACAACAAAATATTCAAACCAAGAAGAAAATGAAACAAGAAATTGTTTTTTTTTTTTTTATTTCGTTGTAAGATGACACAACAAGGAAAAATATTGACAAGAATAAAACCAAGAGAATGAAAAGAAAAATATGGCTTAAAGCACAGATCACAAACAGAATCAGAGCACAAAAAATGCAACAAAGCAATCCCAACAACACCAATTCTAACACTTGCCTAAAAACCATAAAACAAATATTTTTTCTCTTTTGTCTTTTCTATCAAAACATCAACTAACAAACACAAGCTAAGGATAAGATACCCTAACCTGCTGACTGTGTCCCCCCAGAATCCAAACCCTGAAAGGAGCACTTCTCACCACAGGAGGGGATGACTGCCCCACCCAGGCTGAAAAGCAACCAGACAGACCCTCGACTATCACCGAGACATCACGCGGTCAACCGCGAGCTGAGCTACAACAGCACGCGGGTACCCGCGCTCAGAACTGAAGCAGGCCGTGGATATGTATAAAATCTGAGAAAAAATCAAACACAGGCAGCCCAGACCTGAAAGAGGCCTCTGGTATTGACAACCAGGGTCTCTGAAAGGCTTGGATGTTGGTACTTGAACAGAAAAAAAGAAAATTTGCAAACAAGAAAACAAATGCAAAGAATGACCGACACTATTACTGAGATATGACTGCACAGAAAAGAAGGGCATTCAATCTTCGTTCTCTAGTGCCGAAGATCCAGTGAGAGAGAATGTCAGATAGGCTCCTGGCCGACTGCTCAGGTAGAAACTATCTCGGTAATATTAAACTCTATTGCCGGCACTTGTAAGGCAGACTAAAGAACAAGACAATAAACCAACAAGACCCAGATAGGATCCAAAAATCCCCCTGAGAAGATAAACTTCTGACAGGGAAGAGGGGACTGCCTCTAAAGCCTTCTGAAAGCTACACGCTACTGAAACCTCTGCAGCAAGCGGATAACCATGGGCTGTAGAAAGTTAGGGCGCGGGTTACCCGCGGGCAGGGCTTCTGCAGGCCGCGGGTACCTCTGTGTGTCCCGAGAATGAATGTCAAGCGTCAGTCAAGGAAAAATGGTATTGATAACCAGGTTCCCTGCTAGCATTGACCTAACAGGCAACAAAATAAACAAAGAAACAGAAACTGAACTTCTTTAAACTACCCAAAAGATCTTTAACCAAATCCGGAAACCCTAAGAGTAAAAACTCCCCAGTGGAGTCGCCAATTCTGTTGTGGGGTATTCTACCCTACGGACTAACAAGCTAGGGCTTTAAACTTGTACGCAGTTCATGACCTTTCATAAGCTTACTTTTAACATTCTACCCAAATCTAAAACCCCTTTTCTCAGGCAAACATGAGAAGAATCAACTAACCTTTTTATCGATGGTTGAAGTAGATCCTCCTTTGAGCTTTTATCTCCTTGCTGTTGCTTCTCCTTCCAAAAATCTTTCCTGCAATCAAGACAAAACTACGCATGCACGCTACTGATCTACTAGAGGGTTAGAGATTAAACACAAATCAAATAACATAGATAAGACTCATGTATTCGGGACGGGAAAAGTATCTTTTTCATTAATCTCAATACGAACCAACTTACAATGATTTCCAAGACCGGCCACCGTTCCTCGATCCTGATCCTGGGCTCCTCCTCTTCTTTGTCCTCCAACTACTTTGCTTGAATTCTCCTAAAGCTTGAGGAAAGGCTAAAGGGTTGGGACAATAATGGACTTGGCAATTTTGGCAGAGTTTCTTTTCTATGATTTTTCCTCCTTGAATAGTACCCCTACCCCTCCTTTTATAGGCTATAAGGAGCTAGGGTTTTTGGCGAACTCTCGGCCATGCATGGCTGGGAGTTCCAGTTAACTGACAAAAAGATCTTCGTCCCGGCGGAAAATTTCCTGATTTTTTGCTTTGTTAGGTAAACGCGGGCTGTAGTGGGCTAGCCCGCGGTCACCCGCGTGCAGTAGAAGGACAACAAGTGGTCCAACACGCCCAGTGAGAGGTTAGGGCGTGGGTTGCTTGATTTAAGTTGTTTTTTGAGGTTTTGTTCAGCATGGCTTTGGCTAGGAAGAGGCATGAGTTGGCCTGATGCCAGGTAAACCTGTGTGGTGCATTTTAGGGTTATAACACCACATCCTGGTTTGGGAGACAGTCCCCCAAGCCATTACTCAAATCCACTTCTTTTATCCCCCACCGGGCATACAACCTTTCTAGGTAGTCGCAACGCTTACCCTTCCCAATATGGTGCTGGAAATTCCAGTATGGAATCTACATCCATCTACGATGGTCCCTCAACCATCCCTCCCTCCCCAAATAGAAAGAATCCTGATGCATATTCCAATACTTACTCCCACCACACCACCCGCACCCCCACTCACTAGCACCATTACTATAGTTGGGGGCAGACGGAAGAAGAAAGATCCCACCACTCCACTTCCACTCCGAGTTCAACCTCTTTGTGCACTATGCGAGAAAGACATACACCCCACCAATAAATGCCCATCTATCCCTGAGTTGCACAATTTAATTCAACTCCCTCAAGTGATGACACTGCCCTTCATTTCATCCAATTCACCTAATATTACCATTACATCCCCTACAAGAGACAAAGGCCTATGAACCAAATTGGCATGTGTCATTTGTTTAGAATACGTCCATTAAACCCACCAATGCCCTGCGCTACCTCACTTTCGGTAGATGCTAGCAGCCATATGCCAGAGCTTTCAGCAAGAACCCCTCCCATCTGCCTCATTTCACACACATGTCACTGACATCCACAATGTCACAACCTCAGTCAATGAACGCATGTGATTTCCTTGATCTCTATGCAAATCACTTGATCACATCACATATCAATGTCCTACGATCATTAAATATAGGTGTTGTCAATTGTCCCTTATTCCCAATCCTACCATCACCCCACCTTCGGTGACACCAGTATTCCACCCTACTCCCTCTCTGGATATGGTTTATATATTTTCCCCAAGCCTGAGGCACTTCCCACTCCTCCCTGGTTCATAAATAGTCTCGAGGAGGATTTTCTCCCAAATCCCCCCAATTCTCCCATTCATTTTGCCACGAAAATTTTACGCCTGACTACCATTTTCAGCCCACAATATCTTGATATTTGGTTTATGACCAGTGAACCTGTGCAACCCCCTTCCATCATTCCCCCTTCATCTTCACCAGAAGATAATCACATAGTTACAGTCACCAATGTTACTCCCTTGGATCCCTTATATTATCGACAGTTCCACTGCGACGAAGACATCCTCGAGGAATTAACTACACTCGATTTCCCATGGGATTTGCTCCATCACAAAGTGTTCTTTCTTTCAAAGGAATCCTTTACTCTTCCCAAACAAAACCCCATATACACAATCGAAAGAAAATATTTTCTCCCCTCAGGGCATATAGATTGGTTCAATAATCCTATCCCTGCCCTCGACACTTTTGAAGAAGGAAACATGGCCAACATTTCCCCCACCGTCAAAATTGACATTTCCATCAAACCTGGAATCATAGAGGAAATCACCATCGGTGTCGCATTCTCTCCCAAAAAACTCCTAGCTTACAAATCTCTCTTCCAGGAATACCTGGACATTTTTGACTATTCATACATAGAGATTCCCGACCTTGATCCCTCTATTGTCGAACATTGTATAGACACTTGGCCTGATATCACACATGTTCGACAAAAGCAACATCCATTACACCCATCCAAAGAAGAATCCATCAAATCTTAGATTGACAAATTACGCACTGCAAGGTTCATATACCCCATCGCATATACGTCATGGGTCTCCAACCCAGTCCCCATTAAAAAAAAATAGGGCACTATTCACATTTGTACGGACTTTCGCGATCTCAATCACGCTTTTCCCAAAGATAATTTTCCAACACCCTTTATCGACCAAATCATCGATGATTTTTTCAACCACGAGGCTTTTTGCTTCATGGATGGTTTCTCTGGCTACAACCAAATTTAGATTCACCCAGCCGATCAATACAAAACCGCATTCACTACCCCTTGGGGTAATTTTGCATATTGTGTCATGCCTTTTGGCCTCAAGAATGCTAGTGCCACTTTTCAACATGCCATGAAATACATATTTCATGATCTGGCTCAAATCATCCTCGCCTACTTGGACAATCTCACCGCTCAATCCAAGAAACGCACTCAACATCTTGATGACTTACACATTGTCTTTCACAAGTGTCGTCAGTACAATATCCACTTGAACCCTCTCAAGTGCATATTATGTGTCACTGCTAGAAGCCTCCTTGCATTCATTGTCTCCCAACATGGAATCATAGTGGACACCCTCAAGTTCCAAGCCATCATGAAAATTCCCCCTCAAAATTTATGCCAGCTACAAAGCTTACAAGGAAAAGATAACTTTTTACATCGCTTTGTCTCTGATTACACCACTCGGGCACATGGTTTCCTTCGCCTCTTACGTCATGATATCCCATTCCAATGGGATGAACTTTCCCAAACTTCTTTTGATAATCGCAAAGTGGCCCTCTCCAATGCCCCATTGATTAGTCCACCCGACTATGACTGCGACTATGTCCTCTACTTATCAGCCTCAACCGTCTCCATAGAAGGAATTCTCGTCCAATTAGGGGATGACGACCGGGAGCATGTCATTTACTATATTAGTAAAAACCTTTCAGGGCCACCCTTGAAACACAATCATGAAGAGAAACTCACCCTTGCAGTTGTCCTCGCAGACCAGAAACTATGCCATTACATCCTTCTTCGAACTACCAAGGTCATACCAGATTCCAACCCCATGCAATAATTTCTCAGTCACCAGCAAATTAATGGAAAATTTTCCCGATGGATCATCATCCTTCAGGAGTACAACCTCTAATTTTCAACACCCAAGAGCAATAAATCCCTCATCCTCACCGAACGCATTACGACATTTCCTTCCGATACTACTAGTTCTCCTGTCAATACCAACTTCCCTAATGAACATCTCTTTTTAATCCCTTCGGATGATCCTTGGTACGACGATATCCTCCTCTACCTCCAAACATAGAAGTTCAAAAACCACCTCTCTAGGGACGATCATCGATATATTCAGCACTAGGCCCCTCACTACCTCCTTATCAACGATATCTTATATCGACGAGGGGTCAACACCATACTTCTTCAATGTTTGACTATTTACGAAGTAGATAGAGTCTTGAATGACTGCCACAATGACACCTGCGGTGGCCACCTCTCAGGGATGTCCACCACCCAGAAAATCATTCGAGCTGATTGTTTTTGGCCAACATTGTTTCATGATTGCATCTACATTGTGAAGCACTGTGACAAATGTCATCTATATGAAAACAAACCAAGAGAACCACCCACTCTTCTCCACTCATTCATTACTATTGGCCCCTTTTGCAAGTGGGGCATAGACTTCATGACTTGCAACCCTCCATCTAGCAATGGACACAAATACATCGTCATGGAAATCAATTATTTCACCAAGTGGGTTAAAGCCATGCCCACCTTCAACAACACCGCTGACACAACATCACATTTTTTCTTTAACCATGTCATCTCCCACTTTGGATTCCCTCTGTAGTTAGTCTTTGATCATGGGAAACGCTTTGAGAATGATATTTTCATCAAACTCTCCTCTAGGTTAGGATTCTCCCACAAGTTCACCTCCCCATACTATCCTCAGTCCAACAGACAGGTAGAGGCGGTCAACAAGGTCCTCAAAACCATGTTGCAATGCACGGTTAACAAACATAAGATCAATTGGCACCATATGTTTTTTTCTGCACTATGGGCTTATTGCACGACAGCTAAAACTACCACTGGTTTCACACCATTTCATCTTTTCCATGGGGTCGAGGCCACTGTCCCCATCAAGTGCAAAATTACCACCTTCTGCACCGCTATTGAGCTATTACTGTTATCCATAAATTTGGTCATTATGATGATGTCATGATGATGGAAAATCAAACTCATTATCAAGAACACTTTCATGAGAAAAGTTACAGTTGTCTTCTTCCAGAATTCACACTCTGAAACATGTTCGTAGGCTGCTTATATGTTCACCTACGGGAATCCAAGTTTCTCACAGTCTGTTTTAGCTTGGGGTGAAAACTTCTCGCACTGTACTCATGGTTAGGGTGCGAACATTATTTTACAAAGGAAAAAGATAAAGATCTCGAACCTTCTAGAAGGGAATCTTCTAGAAGGGGTGAGTTGGCTTTCGAGTGGTTACTCAAGTACTGTCATTCCAGATATCTTGGGATCATTCCCTATCCAAGTAACTAATCTACCTCTTCCTATATATTGAGGGGATTGCTCATGGAAAGGGTTAATAGAAGTTCATTCAGCAGCAAGCTAGCAAGAGATTGATTAGAGAATTGGTGCAAGACTGTATGGAGGAATGATGCTACAATAGCAAGAGACAATAGCAAGATCATCACATGTGGTAGACTTTCTTCATACATGAGCAAGTGTGTGTGTCAGAGCTGGAAACCGTCGAAAGGAGACCTATGACATCAAGGCTCAGGTTGTAAGTTTCACTTTCTATTGAATTAATACAGCAATATGTCCCTTTC
>ML786301.1:258116-334356 GCA_009831015.1 Picea engelmannii | reverse complement strand
TAAATATCTCGAACCTTCTAGAAGGGAATCTTCTAGAAGGGGTGAGTTGGCTTTCGAGTGGTTACTCAAGTACTGTCATTCCAGATATCTTGGGATCATTCCCTATCCAAGTAACTAATCTACCTCTTCCTATATATTGAGGGTATTTCTCATGGAAAGGGTTAATAGAAGTTCATTCAGCAACAAGTTAGCAAGAGATTGATTAGAGAATTGGTGCAAGACTGTATGGAGGAATGATGTTATAGCAGCAAGAGACAATAGCAATATCATCACATGTGGTAGACTTTCTTCATACATGAGCAAGTGTGTGTGTCAGAGCTGGAAACCGTCGAAAGGAGACCTATGACATCAAGGCTCAGGTTGTAAGTTTCACTTTCTATTGAATTAATACAGCAATATGTCCCTTTCCCATAAAGATGATGTCATTTTATTACATAATTCCTTGATCATATGTATAGACTAGTCGTTGAATATCTTAACTTGTCTTTACTTCGATTGGTTCGTTTTGTTCTGATCTAGACGGGACGAGAGCATTGAAGCAAATCTTGGAACAACAGAGACATAAGGAAAGTGATTACAATGTATGTCCATAACCCTTATCTCTTAGTTCATTCAATAGGCTAGATCTAGGGAAAGTGTAGTATTCTGTTCTGTTTTGTTCTAGATACCAGGTGGATCTAGGGAGGTCGGTTAGTGTTCGCACCTACGGACTTATCCTATAACAATTACCCAACACTGCTCCAATGGAGCAGCATTTTCTGAACTTAGATTCATTGGATGAAGATCATCGGTCTTCATTACAGAACAATGAAGCAGCCAAAAAATGGTCGAAGGCCACCTTCGATCGCCATGTCAACCTTTGATCATTCAACAAAGGCGACCTTGTCCTTGCTTACGATATCGCACACGATACCCTCAGCCATGGAAAATTTGAGTCATTATGGCATGAACCTTACATCATCCAACATTGCCTCACTAAAGGCGCATACATCCTGGCCTCTCCTGAAGGCCACCCTCTCAAAGAGCCCATCAATGGGTTGTACTTAATGAAATTTTACGCCTGAGCGTAGCCATTCTCCACTAGGATTTTTATTGTTGTACACTTTTTATAGAGTTTTTAATCTTCTTTTTCCTCCATGCCTTGCATCTAATATATCATTTGTGTTATTGGAAGATGCCTCCTCCATCGGCCTACCACATTGGTTACACCGACGAAGCTATTCGTTGGACACAAAATCTCACTTCAACCGCTTGGGCCCTCTATACCCCCTCACATGAACTGCTCCAATCCAGAAGCATATACCTGGGCTTAGCAACCAACAACCAAGAAGAATACATAGTTGTCATTGGCCTCCTTGCAGAAGCTAATGGCCGCCATATTCGTCACCTTAGCATCTTATTAGATTCCCAACTCATTGTCCTCTAGCTCAACAATGTGTATCGTGTCCGCAATCCTTGCCTCTTCTGCAAATACCTCCAAGTTAGAATTTTATCTTGACATTTTGATTCAATCACATTTACACACATTCCAAGACAATGCAATCAAATAGCAGATAATATGGCTAACCTAGTGTTAGATTGGAATTTATAACATCAAGTTACCATTACACATACATAACCCATAAAAAATTTGTCATAGCATATAAATTAGACTTCATAAACAAAAAACATCAACACATGTGAACATCACAAGGATCCAAAAATGTATATATATATATATATATATATATCGATCAATGTGCCATCAATGTTTATAAAAAATAGTACATATACAATATCCATAGGTAGGTGAACCACCTCACCCCTATAAATACAAAATCTATGTCACAACACCACATACAAAATGGGCTCGCAAGCCTATATAAATCCAAAAATACATATATAGAGTCACTCATGGTGCCTATAAGTCTCCACCACTCAGTCTTCTCTTGGGAGGAGGTGCCCTACCAGCTAAGGGTCCCTCAGGTCCTTGGGGAATTCGCCCAGTCATAGCCGCCCCTTCTATAGCTGCTCTATGGATCAGAGTCTGCAACTCCATCAGAAGGCCCACACTTCTCCAAGACTCTCTCATCCTACATATGAACTCACATACCCTCGGGCACTCCCTATAGTACCAACTCCAATCGGTGGTGAAAATACTTGAACTCTCCCCCGACCCCCGATGGAGGAGCATGTAACGGACCTGCACCCAGATCATCAAAATGACGTCTCCTACCTACTCTCTCCTCATATGTTGACCCCACTCGAACCTCATATCATCGTCGTCTCTCCTTTTCCCACGGCTCTCCCCACAGTGGTCTCATAGGCCCCTGACAAGCTAGTGCTCTGACCAACTCAACCTTACATCCACGAGGTCCCACCTCTGCACACACAACAAACAAGTGATAGAATCAACATCCATATATACATAAAGAAAATGCTATACTATCTAAATATCAAGACATCAAATATACACCATACCTCTGCGATTGAAAACCTCTCCGGGGGATAGCACCATATCTATATCCTCCCGAAATTCCACCCCACTATATAGGTATTGGAGTATGATCTGTGGAATCTAACGCCATACTCGTTCTACCTTGGTCGTAAAGTAATGGCCACCCTCCCCACGCCCATGACGAACCAAAATCATCGCTCACCACCTCAGTCGTGGCTCTCGCACACCAGGTGCATCCAATAAAACTCTCGGGCTCAACATGGGAACTGTCTACAAAATCCATGCTACCAAGATGGACCCAAAGGAAAAATCCTCTGAGTCAGTATCTCAACACCTATTGAGCTGCCCCACCATCTTGGCATGTAGCATCAAGCCCCAAGAAAAATTCTCACCCACGAGTGCCCTCTCCATGATCCTCAGTTGACACTAATCTGTTGAGTCATGAGAGACCCATAGACTCTCACAATCATCGCTGCCACACAACGATGCACCAGGGCATCCATCACCCCAATCCTCACCACCTACCATGACATGAAGTCCTCTCTCAAAAAATATGTTTTGGCTAGGTCAGCCAACTGACCATCTCTGGGTACCACGGGGTCGACAAGTAGCAGGGTTCCCCGAAAATGGAGTCTAGTCAAAAAATATACATCATCTGTCGCAGAGAATGCTAGATGCTCACCTCAAACAATGAAACACTACAGATCCAGAATCCACATCAAAATCAAGAACTGCAATAGGTACTCATGTACCCACACTAGTGAGCACTCAAAAAACTTCAACAACCCACAGGCTACCAAAGCACCACGTACAGTCGACTCCTCATCTCTCACCACCTCTCTCAGGAACGCCCAGACCCTCTCCCTCCAGTGGATTGGCATCGTCAACTGGTCACCTAGATCCACACATACAATATTTGATCAACCATCACAACCAATAAAAACACCAAAATCTCCAAAAAAGATAAGTTTTTGTACCCTTTAGCTTTGCCTCCAAGGCGCGGTTTTTTTTCCCCACAGACATGCACATATGCATGCCTATTCATACCATAGTGGCACACTCATGTGTGACTGATGAAAATACAGGGGCAAACACATGTGCCCCTGTCACACACACAGACGCACATCCTAGTGCACTTGTTCGCTACACAGTTGCGCACACATGCGCACCTGTCATGAACACAGTCGTGCATGAATGCATTGTTGTGATTTGAACAGGTGCACATTCCATGCATGCCTATTTTCCCCATTTAGGCACCCCCATATGTGGCTCTCCCAATTATAGTCATGCACTCATGTGTGCGAAACATTTGATCACCCGTGCACTTGGGGGCCACCCTCACAAAACCCCCTTGTACGACCATTTGTACAAGACCTAACCAAAAAGAAACCCTAACTACTATGTAGGAGGATACGACCACTAACCTGACACTCGTTGATCCTGAATCAGCTAGCTTAATCTCTTGAAATCTCCAAATATCTCCTCAAACCTCTCATCAATCCACTACAACAGCAGGTACAAATGAGGTGGCAATGTGGGCCCTACAACTATATATAGTCCCTTTTTCAAACTTCCATACTCAATTCCGGGAGCTCCGAGCATCCATTTTCATATCCATCTTTAAACATGGGACCAGGATCCCACCACCTACATAGTCACATTCCCCGGGCCACCATCCATCATCGGCCCCCAGGGATCATTTTTCTCACATCACGTTCATGTACGCATGCTCATGTTCAAAATTATCAAATAACTGTTGTATATTCTTTACTTTCAGATATCGTTCACGGTGGGTATTTGGTTTTTTGATGTGTGTAGGTACTTGGTCACCACCTGCCAGCACGTCCATTTCAAGTATAAGAACGCTACTGGCATGTAATCATTCCCTCTAAATATCAATTGATTCTCCTAGTCATTCCCTCTATTTTTTTCCTCTAGGGTCCCCCCATCTAGCTCTGTAGTACTCAAAATCCATTGCATTCCAGTACTATCACCCAGTATCACTCTTCCCCATGTGATTTGTCCCATTTATAGTCCCCATTGGCACTTTGACACTCATGCTGCTTTCACCCCCTAGGGATGGGAGTCCCAATAGTCTTACACATTTCCAAGAATCAACCACATACTCCTTCTCCTCATTTTTCTAGATTTCCCAATGGACTCCCAGGTTATCTCATCATGGTTCAAGTTTGACTGTGCCTCCGCAGTATCATCAACCCTCCATTTCATCCACAATCAGTTTTCCCATCTGTAGGTTTTCCTCCATTCATTTACCTCATATAGAAACCAACCCATGGGTCCCCCACCCTCCACCCATTCTCCACGCAACTTGCACCCCCACGGGCCAAGCCATATTTCATTGGGGCACCCGTTTATGTACACTCATCCCAAATTATTCTTTATTCATTTGGTCATTATAAAAAAGTCTTTGTTTCCAGCATTTACATAGCCTTTTGTCGTCACCTTTGGCGACCTTCTTTCCCTGGAAAAGCAACCCATGTCACCCTTGGTTGGGGCATTCCTTACCTTCTAATATTATTGACATCGTCCATAAAACTCTGAGTATCCCACAGTCCATGTACCCCTGATCTTTGATTTTTTCCACTTTGTCATGCCTCTAGCACAATTTAAACCATCTCTAGTCGTCCCCCTGACACTATATCCAGTTTCATGGTTTTTTCCACTCATACTTCACATACATCACCAACCAAGGGTAGTATTGAGTCTCCTCGTATCTTGACTACGTCCATGTTCCTCATCAATTCCTGATTTTATCCCATGGATTTCATGCATCCCTTTGCTTCTTGGAGTCGTGTCTCCCTTTCTGTTGACATCAACACAGTTTCCAGAAGGGCGACAATATCTTGGCTCTCATTACCTTTATAATGAGGAGTCTCAGACGGCACAGAGAGACCCATCATTTCTATTTGTTATCGTTGACCCCCACGACATTTGAGCTTAAAACTTTATCATATTGCAGTGGGTCTTACTTTGTGACTATTGCAGTTGTTTTTATATTTTCCGAAGACCTATGAAATTTGATAGGCTATTAATGCCTGTGTATCATCGACACTTCTTATAGGTATCATCACCTCTTTTCAAAGTTTGTTCACCATCAGAATTGTCCTCTTCCATTATCAAACCACCCCAAAGGGTGTTGCAATTATCTACGTCAACATACATCTTTAGTTCTTGTTTAACACATTTTGAGTTACATGACGCAAGCATGGGGCATGCCTTCCTCGTTTGTACACAGTTTTATTTTTTCACACCTTGTGAAAGGTTCGGGTCCCACAGGTTCCCCTCTCCCTTCAAAGGGTCTCTCTTGAAACTCCCCTCAACACTCTTTCTTACAAAAGTACTCTCAGTAGAAGAAACGTTGATGTATTTCGGCTATACGTATGCTCCTAACCTCACACATCAGGGGGCATCTGTTATCATTGAAATTTCATCCACAAATGGTTAACAGGAATCCAACATCCCCTAATACCCATTAGTTCATCCATGGCCCAAAAAATGCATTTCCAAAGGGCAGAAAACTATACAATTGGTTATAAAATCAGCATCCGCTAAGGATACAAAGGAAGCGCGTGCACGTGCTAGAGTTGAAAAACTATGGAAAAGCACACATGTGCTCGATGTGCAACTGTGGACGCAAAAAGTCGCGCACACCTCATAACGGCACATTTATAATTTTGGTTGGCTTTCCACCCACTTCTGGTTCATCTCCCATGTCGATTTGACACCCAAATCCGAGCTGAATCCGAGTGGGGAGCTGTTCAAAGACCTAAGGGTGCCCTAAAGAGCCCCTTGTTCACACTAAAGACTGGTTGAATAATGCCTCAAAGCTTTGCTATAAAAAGAGGCCATGGGTGCACTATATTTTCAAGGAATTTATTTGTATTTTTATGCTGCCTATATTCTCTTAGAGGAACTGTTGAGCTCTAGTTTTTTCATACTTTCCATCATACAAATACACTTATCATTACACCTTCTCCCTACATTTCGTCAATAATATATCGCTAATTACACCATAAACCTCCATTATCTCTTGGTATTCATCCTATGTGGTTAATACATAATTTTCCATATTTTTAGTGACTAAAAGGATGATTATTCAATAATTTTGTCGATGATGGTTTAATCCTATGTTTCTATGTCCAAGTAGCATGTTCTGTACTATTCAGGTTCAGGTATATGCATTGTCCATGTTCCAGTACCTGTATTGTTCATGTTCCTGTACTTGCATTGCAGGTCATCCGATAGTACAAGTCATCTGGTACCGGAAGGTTCTATAGTCAACCGATACCTGCATAGTCATTTGGTACCCACACTCCATGTCATCTAAAACTCTGCAGTGATCTGGTATTACCTTTGTGTTCATCCGGTACCAGCTCTCTGCCTCTTCCGGTACCAGATTGAACCTATTCCTGTACTAGCCCCATCCAGTACTACCATCGCATTGGTCCAGTACCCATAGTTGTGACTGTGTTCATTTGGTACTAAACCCCTGCCTACAAGATTCTGGTACAAACTGTTCTAATCCGGTACCAACTGTGCTAATCCAGTACTAGAAATAATTCAAAATTTTGGAAAGCTTCTAGAGGAAAATCGGGTACATGGGTTTTGTTCAGAGCCACTTTTACATGTGGAAAAGGGAGGCATAATTCACCCAGCACACACGTGTGTACCTCCAGCTCAGGGGGAATGATTCTGACAAAATTAGCAACAAAATTCAAACCGCCAACTTGTGCCTCGATTTTCGTGCACATGGGAGCATATATTGGGAAACCAAAAAATGGGTTTTTAGAAATATCATCCAGCTATAGAACTCAGAAACCATTTTCTAAATTTCGAATTGTTTGGGAATATATGGGTGGGTCCATAACTCGAATCTGCCCAAATTACAATAAAAGCCAGATTTTTGAGGATTTTATCTAAAAATGTAATATTTGAAATCTAAGCATTGGGATTCGGTCCCATCCACTCCTCAATGATTATTCATGTATAAATAATCCTCATAGGGCTATGAGAAGGAGACAATTAGTTTCATGAATATTTTGTAAATGAAATATTTATTCTTGTGGGAAAGCCTTAAGGAGTTGTTATCCATGTAAAAACTGAGTTTTTGATCTCAATGAAGAATTGATTGTTGCTGCCACATTGAGCATCCTTCTAGCTTGATCTGATTGTCTTCAAGAAGCACTAACCTCCTGGGAAAGGCCCCTCAGCATGGGTAAGTGTTGATATGTTATATTTTCTTGGTAGATTAACATTGCATTGTGTGTTTATTTCATTACAAGTCAATTTTAGTTTTGTTATCATTTGAGTTAAAGTTTTGTTAATTTTATGTTGTTGCATTAGATGGATGAATTTACAGTCACATCACATTTCTCAATTGAGTGCATTATTACACTTCTTAAGATTTGAGTCTAGTCTATACTCCTTCCATTATTTATGTGTGCTTATATTTATGCATATCCTTTCAATGCTCTATTTCTGTGATTAATTAATTGTGGACAACGTTCCCTTTCTTCCATGCTTCATTCCAATCTATTTAATCATTCAAACCTCCCTTTGCATCTATCATTTTCCACCATTGATTTTCCATCCTACTCGCACATCAAAACCTACTATTCAATTCACATATACATTCACCTATTCTACGTTGTCCTAAATAGTGTAAAACGGAGTTGTTCCATTTGCCATATATAACCTTTCTCTTCTATATTCACATCATCTTTCCTCACACAATTCGCTCCTTAGTTGTTAATTTGATTATACATTATAATCAGTTAATTACAAGAGTAGATTGATGCCATCTCTTCCTCATTTTCTGTGTATTAGTTATTGAGTTTAAATGCTACCTTTATATCTCAATTACACAGAAAACCACTTCCTTTTCTCATATTCATTCTTTTCCTTTCCATCTCTTTCTTTTTGCTTTACTTTATGGATGTATTCATTTGACGAGTGGTTCTGAGTTTAGGATGTGTGATTTTACATTTTCTTAATATTTCTACAGTTTAAGTTTGGATTGCTTTAAGAATTATTTTTGTTCTTAGTCAATTTTGTTTTTGCATTGGTTTGTACTAGTCTACACTTATTTTCACACTAAGTTTCTCTCTTGTTTTTGTTATTGATGAATGATTTTGTTATCATTTTGTAGGATATAATTTAATCCTCCCATTTTAGGATAGATCTTTGCAATAAATTGTTGATTGCATAGTTTTGTTTTAGTATTTCATTTTGTTTGGCTTCTTATTGCAAGCTTGTAGCTTCAAACACCAATGGATAGATTAGACGTCTAACTTGTGAGATATGGCCTTCCCTCATTGGAATTCTTTCTAAGGTGTTAGTTTCTATCGTGAATTTCATTTCCGTTTGCTTGTTTGTTTTACTACATTGAAGTGTGGATCCGCTATAGGAAATGATCATTGAAGGATAGGAAACTTAAGTAAGCTACTCATGATTAATCACACAAACATCACCCTGAGTGCCTGAAAAACTGTGATCTAAGCCTTTATAGAACTAAGTTATTATTGTGTCCCAGTGATGAATCCTTAGTGTTAATTTCCTACAGTGTGGGTTTGAAGATTGTTTTGATGACTTTAGATTAGGCTAGACTAGGCTCTGATCCTGCATTTCCTGCACCTGTACCTCAAAGCTTACGAGCCCCATTTGATAATTAAATGTGGGAATTAATAGTGCATATATTTAGCCCCAACATTTTGGCATCGTTTCCGGGGAGGTGCTAAATGGATTAGAGCATAGGTAGGTTTCTTTTATTTATCCAAAGCCTTAAGTGTTCTTTTCATGAAAGTGTGGTGTGATTTTAAGGATGACCTAAGGGTGGAGAGAAGACGGTAAGACGTGAGGGAAGAGCCCACGCATCCACTTTACTGGGGTTACTCCAAAGTTAGGTTGTCCTCTTCCTTTTAGTAGTTAGAATTTTTGTTTTATTAGCATTAGCCATTATATATATATATATATATATATATATATATATATATATATATATATATATATGAGAAGAGAAGCTAACTTGTGTGAACAGATAACTTGGTGACAGCAGGGTCCTACTAGCATGGTGGCGCTTCAAGTATATAATTGGTTTGTTTCTTTTTATTTCCTTAGGATTTAAAAATAATAATTGGGCACTGTAAGAACCCCCCCTCTACACTAATCCATGTGTGAAATAGGGCCCATAAACCAGCAACAAGGACTCAAATATGATAAAGAGTTTGGAAGAACTCTCTCCATCCTAGCAGTAGTTGGGATCTCAATCTCTGCCTCGCAAAAAGAGAAACTCTTGACAACAGTCAAGAACCTATCTACCTCTCCAGAAGTGATAGAAAAACAAGATTTCCATGAGCTATATCCACAAGAATATCTAGAACCCTCCTTTGATCACCCTTTACAACCTGTAGAGGAGACTGAAGAATAATTCAATGGAGAGAAATTGCTAGAACCTAAGATCGAGGAGTTCTTGATATGCATATCGCTAGATCCAATATGCATCCAAGAGAAAAACCATTCGAAAGAAGATGATCTGTGTAGCATGATAGAGGGAGACATGCATAGAGGTATAAATGAGGAAGTGAACCAAGAACATCAAGAGTACATTGAGCTATGGTTCCAGATGACTATCAGATTGAAGCACCACTCTCTTCTTCAACAACTCTCCACATCATCATCAAAGAAACTAGTTCTTCGTATTCTGGTATACATTAAATATTATCTTTCAAAACCGAGTATGAATGTGTTTCTACACCTGTTACACACATGGTTACATTGGAAATATTCTTACACGTGAAATTTAATTTCTTGTTCTTAGATATGATGGAGTAAAAGTTTCATGTTAGTTAACCTACTTCTAAATAAATGCAACATATTTCCGTGTTTCTTTTCAAATAAATGAAATGATATGAAGATAATATTGGTGATCTAACATCAAAAACCAAAACAACTTAAGATATTTCTTCTTCTTACTACATACAAATTTCTGACTATTAATAATAACAGTTTCTCATAAGCCTAATCTTTAAAATATTATGGGGATTTACAAAATCTTTAAGGTCTGCATAATGATGCCCATAGGTAACTTGTACATCCTAGTTTCATATCAGAACTTGTTATTCAAGCATTCATATCAAATAGTAGCAGGAGAGTGAATGAAACTTCTACTTGTGAGGGAACACAATCTTATATGGAGAAGATGAAATTGGGGACTTGAGGAACCTTTAGGTCATTCTCTCATGGCCTCATCCACCACACATTAAGTAAGTTTGACCATGATATGTATTTCGACTAATCTCGATACATAAGTCTATTTTTCATATGCACAATATTTTATGGGCAATCTATAAAATATATTCCAACTCAATACCATCCCATCCTGTAAAAAGGTTTTCAAATATTCTCCCCCATTCACCCATGCGAAAGCAATCTATAAATTTTATATTAAGGGTAAAGATTGGGACAAGATCCTTTGATGGAAAATGGGTGTAAGAGGCTAACCCGTCGGGATACTGAACAGGTCTGCTAGCAGTGGGTACCAGCCTGTGGTATAACAAGGCAAACCCATCAAGGTACTCAACATGCTCGTGGGTAATGGGGCATTCTGCCTGGGAAGGATATTTCTTAGATGTCAAAATTACCCCATCGGAGTACTGAACAGGCTTGTTGGCAATGGGTTTTGATTTTGATGTCTTTCATTATGCCTAATCTATATTTGTTCGTCTGAACAATATACTTTTGTAAATCGTTAAGAAGAAGCATGCACAGTTGAACAAAAGGATAATCAACCTCATCTAATTTCCATTTGATAATGTCCGTAAGACGATATTAAGACCCCATTATTCATACCCAGGATGTCAGTGTCCTAGAGGTGGGACCCATAAGTGTAGGAGTCTAATGAACTCAAATGCGAACTTTATCAACATCACTTGAATGACAAAGATTCTTTGAGAAATTAAACAGGGATGATTGGTTTCCTATCGGGTTTTCATTTATCAAAGACCACTTATCTCCTCATGTTTTCCTGTTCAAGGATGAGAGGAAAAATCCCCCATCATAATTTACATGGTTTATTGAGCATACAATTGTCAATTATTGATGAAATCATATGTAATAAGTAATTTAGAAATTTCCTTTATGCTTGTAATATTTTAAAATAAATTTCATTTCCAAATTTACAAGCATGAATATTGTTTAATTTTTGGTTTTTTCTTTAAGCATGGCATCAATGTATATTTCTTCTCTCGTAATAATAGTATTCATTTAGTTCTTTTATATTTTTCTGTTACGGTACTGCTGGTACAGGAACCAGTAGGTTCCTGTACCAACAATACATAAATTTTATTTTTTTTCGATTGTAATTTTTGCAAGATATTTTCAGCAGCTCTAAGCTCTGGCATACTTCATTTCTCTCCTTTAGTCAACATGCATTGGTTCCACATAGTCCACTTTCATCTTGTAGAAAGTTTATGTGCTAATGAGAGTTTGTATGAGGACATGAAAACCAGCGGGTTTAGGGGAGAGAGAGACATAAGGAATCTCAGTAGATCAACATTCATCAACTATCTCTCCTAGATATCCATCAGTTCACAACCTTGCTCCACTTCATCTTCAAATTTCAGCAGTCTACATCATGGTTTTGCAAACATTTCGTCATGTTCTTCTAGTTTCCACTTCAACATACATTAGAATTCAAAGCAAGGGTAACTTGAGGTAGAACTGGTACAAATATTTTTAATTTACTAAGAATGTGGAAAACATGATGCATAACCACTATTACACACTCCACACCCCACTATGCATTATCACAACTACTCAATAAACCCTCCATATTCACTCCACTTGTCATAATGAATAATATACTCTGGTGATAAGACCAAGTAATGAAAAGGAAATATGTGGTATACAAATACAAAGAAACATCTATAGTGTCTTCTCTCCGTACATCATAAATCATTCTTAAGCCATCTCAAAGAGGATGAAGTCATTGTTGCCTATCCAAGCAAAGAACCATAAAGTAAATATTAGTCTTAAAATTAATGTCCAAGTTCATACGATCACCATCACCAACATTTTATAAACCATTATCCATATGCACACCATTCACCATCACTTTGATACCTCATCCACTGCTTGTCCTCCATTTTTATGATAATTTTGTTTCTCTGTTTGAAATCAATCTGTGGCAGTTTCCAAACTATCATTCCACAAGAACCAACACTTATACAAAAGAAACAATGTCACATAAATCTATAAGCAGAGTATCATAAGTTCTTCACATTGTTTGCATGAGGACATGCAAATCCATGGGTTTGGGGGTGTGTTGACCTCCAGTTTCATAATACTTTCCTTCATACAAATACACTTATCATTACACCTTCTCCCTACATTTCATCAATAATATATCACTAATTACACCATAAACCTCCATTATCTCTTGTTATTCATCCTATGTGGTTAATACATAATTTTCCATATTTTTAGTGATTAAAAGGATGATTATACAATAGTTTTGTCGATGATGGTTTAATCCTATGTTTCTATGTCCAAGCAGCATGTTCTGTAATGTTCAGGTTCGGGTATATGCACTGTCCATGTTCCGGTACCTGTATTGTTCCTGTTCTGGTACTTGCATTGCAGGTCATCCAATAGTCCAAGTCATCCGGTACCAGAAGGTTCTACAGTCAACCGGTACCTGCACATTCATTTGGTACCCACACTCCATGTCATCCAACACTCTGCAGTGATTCGATACTACCTTTGTGTTCATCCGGTAACAACTCTTTGCCTCTTCCGGTACCATCTTCATCTGGTACCAGATTGTGCCTATTCTCGTACTAGCTCCATCTAGTACTACCATCGCATTGGTATAGTACCCATAGTCTTGAATTTGTTCATCTGGTACTAAACCCTTGCCTACAAGATTCTGGTACCAACTGTTCTAATCTGGTACCAACTATGCTAATTCGGTACTAGAAATAATTCAAAATTTTGGAAAGCTTCTAGAGGAAAATCGGTTACATGGGTTTTGTCCAGAGACATGTTTACATGTGGACTTGTGTGGCATAATTCACCCAGCACGCACGTGTGGACCCCCATCTCAGGGGGAATGATTCTGCCAAAATTAGCAACAAAACTCAAACTACCAACTTGCGCCTCGATTTCCATGCACATGGGAGCATATATTGTGAAACTGAAAAAATGGGTTTTTAGAAATATCATTCAGCTATAGAAATTAGAAACCATTTTCTAAATTTCGAATTGGTTTGGAATATATGGGTGGATCCATAACTTGAATCTGCCTAAATTGCAATAAAACCCAGATTTTTGAGGATTTTGTCTAAAAATGTAATATTTGAATCTGAGAATTGGGATTTGGTCCCATCCACTCCTCAATAATTATTCATGTATAAATAATCCTCATAGGGCTATGAGAAGGAGCCAATTAGTTTCATGAAGATTTTGTAAATGAAAGATTTATTCTTGTGGGAAAGCCTTAAGGAGTTGTTAGCCATGTAAAAAATGCGTTTTTGATCTCAATAAAGAATTGATTGTTGCTTCCACATTGAGCATCCTTCTAGCTTGATCTGATTCTACTAAAGCAACACTCACCTCCTGGGAAGGCCCCCTCAGCGTGGGTAAGTGTTGCTATGTTCTATTTTCTTGGTAGATTAACATTGCATTGTGTGTTTATTTCATTACAAGTCAATTTTAGTTTTGTTATCATTTGAGTTAAAGTTTTGTTAATTTTATGTTGTTGCATTAGATGGATGAATTTACAGTCAGATCACATTTCTCAATTGAGTGCATTATTACACTTCTTAAGCTTTGAGTCTATTCTATACTCCTTCCATTACTTATGTGTGCTTATATTTATGCATATCCTTTCAATGCTTTGTTTTTGTGCTTAATTAATTGTGTACAACATTCCCTTTCTTCCATGATTCACTCTCATCTATTTAATCATTCAAACCTCCCTTTGCATCTATCATTTTCCACCATTGATTTTCCATCCTACTCGCACATCAAAACCTACTATTCAATTCACATATACATTCACCTATTCTACGTTGGCCTAAATAGTGTAAAATAGAGTTGTTCCATTTGCCATATATAACCTTTCTTTTTTATATTCGCCTCATTTTTCCTCACACAATTCACTCCTTAGTTGTTAATTTGATTATACATTATAATCAGTTAGTTTCAAGAGTAGATCACTGTGATCTCTTCCTCATTTTTTGTGTATTAGTTATTGAGTTTAAATGTTCCCTTTATATCTCAATTACACAGAAAACCACTTCATTTTCTCATATTCATTATTTTCCTTTCCATCTATTTCATTTTGATTTACTTTATGGATGTATTCATTTGATGAGTGGTTCTGAGTTTTAGATGTGTGATTTTACATTTGCTTAATATTTCTACAGTTTAAGTTTGGATTGCTTTAAGAATTATTTATGTTCTTAGTCAATTTTGTTTTTGCATTTCTTTGTACTAGTCTACACTTATTTTCACACTAATTTCCTCTCTTGTTTTTGTTATTGATGAATGTTTTTGTTATCATTTTGTAGGATATAATTTAATCTTCCCATTTTAGGATAGATCTTTGCAACAAATTGTTGATTGCATAGTTTTGTTTTAGTATTTCATTTTGTTTGGCTTCTTATTGCAAGCTTGTAGCTTCAAACACCAACGGACAGATTAGAGGTCCAACTCGTGAGATATGGCCTTCCCTCATTGGAATTCTTCCTAAGTTGTTAGTTTCTATTGTGAATTTCATTTCCGTTTTATTGTTTATTTTATTTCATTTAAGTGTGGATCCGCTATAGGAAATGATTATTGAAGGACATGAAACTTAAGTAAGCTACTCATGATTAATCACACGAACATCACCCTGAGTGCCTGAAATACTGTGATATAAGTCTTTATAGAACTAAGTTATTTTTGTGTCCCAGTGATGAATCCTTAGTGTTAATTTCATGCAGTGTGGGCTTGAATATTGTTTTGATGACTTTAGATTAGGCTAGACTAGGCTCGGATCCTGCGTTTCCTGCACCTCCACCTCGAAGATTACGAGCCCTGGTTGATAATTAAATGTGGGAATTAATAGTGCATATATTTAGCCACAATAGGAACCTCTTTCCTCACTAGAACAAACAAGCACCATTTCATCTGGCCATTCACATCACCTCTTGAGTGAATGAGCTTTGGATTTATTCACCATTTCCTTCTAGTTTGCTACTTGTAAGAAGAGCTCAATCATTGGGAGTTCAAGATCCCTCCCTTGGAGGAAGAGGGGACCCATAAGTATCCCTTTCTCTTTGGTGTTTTCCCACTAAATACAACTTATCCATTGGTGGCATGCATGTTGTTTATTTTTTGTTCTATTTCCCCTTTTTCACTCTAGTTTAGTTCCTTTTATTTTTATTAGTTTAGTTCTTTGTGTATTTCTTATGCTTGATGTTTCTAACTCTTGCATTCACTGTTGTATTTTCCATCTAACCCAACTGGACTTGTAAACGTCCTTATTTTTCTCACTTAGGTGACGAAAGGGACACAACAATCTTCATTAATGGCTACATGGAGCCACTACTTCGTCATCATGGTAGCTCTTTATTACATGTCCCATCATGGATACTCTTGAATGATTTTCCTTCTTTCTCATATTCTTTTGTCACGTTCCAATATTCCTTCTTGCACACGCATCATTCCCATTTCCTTCTTTTCTGCAAATTTCTCTAGCTTAATTGTTTGAGAAATACTTCTATTCTTCCTTCCAACCTTATGTCTCTTATGTCGAACACTTTTAGTTATTTTTTATTATTTTCCGTTTTTTATTTATTTATTTGTCTACCTACACTATAATACACTATGGTACACATATTTTGCAGTTTGGACCAGTGCACATAAACACAACTATCCATGTAAAGTTTCATCCTATGTTGGTTAACTACTCTTCTATATTGTCTGAGTTTATTGACTCAAGGTTCATGTCTATTCAGGTTTCCAACAAAGCCTCTAAAACTATTGGCCCTCCTGGTAAACCAAAAGGCAACGCAACACATAGAATGCACTGCATAGTCTCACCCGAGATAGATTTAATGAGTGGTTGTAAGACTCGGGTGTTTAATGCCTAGGATTGAGTGTGATATAAGAGAGTTATATATTGAGACATTTATTATAACTTGTAAACATAGTATACAATTATTGACAAATAAGAAGGAAATATAACAATTCATTCATTCAACATAACAATAATTGTTGATGATAATAAATATATGCACACATTCATCACATAACACAGTTGTTACTGTGGTTCACCCCCTCCTAGGCTACATCCACAAATATGTGGCTCTCATCTCTTTTATTATAGTATTTTTGCATCTAGAGAGCCACGCGCTTTACAAATATTCTCAGTCGTGTAAGATCTATATGAGGCAGACTAGATCACACTAGGCTCCCTAGCCTGTGATCTAACCCTCAAGATCTACCCTCCCTCGTCCTCTCTATATCAAAAGATTATAAAAAAAGGGATTATACGGAAAAACATTACATATTGCATCAACTCATGCGTAAAAACCCTGCAATAATAATCCCAATGATACCTAAGTATATTTCTCAACCGACAACCAACCTCTTATGATACCTAAGTATCTATATTTATACATTTTAGGCTCTTCAACAGTTTACAATACCTTACCAAAACCCTAACCCTACCATTTTTAGGTATTCCTCCCATGCGTGCGTGATGTTCTTCCTTCCAACTGTTGATTTCCTTGTGCACGCTTTCTTGCATGCGCGTGTGTTGTGTTTCCTTCCATCTATCGCTTTCCTTGTGCATGATTTATTTCCCAAAAATGCCTTACTTTTCCTCTTTGGCTTGCCTCCAACAAGCCCCAAAAACTGACATGTGGCTCATCTCGAGCCACCTAACCTTTGTGTGCTTCCTCGATCTCCTTGGTGATCGCTTGGAACTTTTCCTAGAGATTTTTTACCTGTGTCTGCGCTTGCATAGTCTTCTCCTTGAGTGTGACCACTATCTAGACTTCAATTTCATCACTCATCAATTCCACACACTCTTCCTGGGTCTGTGCTATCTATGCCTTGGCTTCCTCTTCTTTTGCGAGGACTTCTACTACCTGCTCCTACAATGGTACCATTTGAGCCTGCCACTCTTGTTTTCGTGTTTGCGCAGTAGTTAGATCTACCTGCATTCTCTTCATGTCATGCACCCCTTTGACATGTTCTATGATTGGCATTGTCTTCTGCCTCTGCTTGAGTTCTTGGATCGTTTCATTGATCCTTTGTTCTTCCTTGTCCCACTTTTGGACCTATTGATCCCCCTCTAACTCCGTCCACAACTACGTTGCTTTATCGAACAAGTCATTTGATGTGCTGACCTGTTTCTCTATCTCCTATAGCTTTGTTGTTGCTTACTACTTCCTTTACTCCTTCACTGCTAGTGGAATTGTTAGTATGAGCTGTTTGAGGAGATTCTCGATCTCCTTCTGATATTGATTGATTTCCTGCGCAAACTGATCGATGTTTTTTGTTGTTGTGATTTCATATCTCTTCACGGCCTATGGAATATTCTTGTAAGTTCCTGCCACTTTATTCTTCAATCCTTTTATGCTCTCCCTTTCCTCCTAGGTCTTAGATTTAGCTTACTCATAGACTATTTCTAGTGTGTCCCGCTTCTCTATTTCTCACTGCAATTCGACTATGTTTTTATGTGTGTGAGACTGTACCTCATGGTTTATGCTAACCTGCAAATTTTGTAGTGCCCTAGTTGGCATCCACGTCAACACTATTTGGATTTGGCTTAAGTCCTTCAAGGGTGTATTCCCTGCAATCTCATCCATGCGCAGCATACTAGGTGTGATGTGGAATGTTATGTTCAGGTACAGTAATGGATGGATTCGATCTAGTTCTTCTACTTCCACTCTTTCCTCCGTCTATAGTACTAATGGTTTTTCTCCCCTGCTACTTATTGTCTTCCCTTCCTCGATTTTCTTGAGGAGTTTCCACATGTCTGTCAGTTCCTCTTGAATCCTATCCCTGTGGTGCGCAACATGGTCAAAAAATTCAGATAAACAATCCTAGATCATTCGGGCTATCATTTTTCCGTCGTCATCTGTGATCGTATACTCTAGTGGTGTTCTTTGTACCTTTGTTTTCTTGCGTTCACCTCCTGTCTACGTGGTTGGCCTCTTATTTTCCCCTTGTTCCTATGGGTTGGGACTTGTTGCGGTCTCTTGTGCAGGCTCGGCCTGTTGTTGTTGTTCCTTGGTCGGTTGCATATTATCCTTCTTCCTATTCTGAGTCCCTATATTCTTTATCCCTTCGTTTGTTTGTGTCTTTTTTCCCTAGACCATTCTTCGTCTATTGGGCACTTGGATTTCCTTTGGCTAGGTTTCTCCCTACCCTACCTCTTCTTCTGTTGTTCTTTCCGGCAATTCCTGGGTGAGGACTAGAGTCTACCACTCACCATCCCATTTGTTGATGACCATGTCAATGTCACCCTCTGTGATACAGTAGCACGTCTGTAGCCACTATTTATTAGGATCCTTCCTCGTTTGTATCCACATTGTATTTCATTTGGCCAGGAAGTTGGTGATGTCTTTATACTGCATGACAACCTCTGGTGTTATTATCCACCTTTTGGAGATGGATTCCTGTAGGTCACGTATGTATCCTTCAAAGATGGACCCGCTCATTATTTTTCTCCTATCATCTGGCCTAGATTTGAGCAAAAAATATCTTGCTCCCTGATTCGGTTTGGGTCTGGTACAAAAAAATACATACCTCAGTTCCCTCCATCCCATGAAGGCTATTAATGTGATCAACCATGAATAGTGAAACTATGTTCCTAGCTCCTACACATCCTTGTAGTCATCCAGGAATAAGTTCAAGAGATATGGCTCTTAGCTTACTATGGTTCCTTATGCGCATTGATATGCAACTGCAACAACCCCAGCTGGGACTTCCTCCCTGCGGATGTTTCTTAGTAGCTTGCAGGCTAAGATTTTTATGGCCAATTTTGTTGCGGCATTATTGATCCTTTTGATAATGATCCCTCTTTTCCCCCTGTCGATACCATACTTTTTCTTCATCTCTTCTGCTAGCGCCTTCTCCCTAGATTTTTCATCCAAAATCTATGCAGGATCCATGCCCCGAGATGGCAATCCCTTTATGCTCGCGATAAGATCTACGTCTATAGAGACAAGCTTGTCCAACCAGATGTCCCCACCATGTGTGACTGCTAACAACTGTTTGAAGAACATGGTTGTGTACTGACCTCTTCCAAAACATGGTAGGTCTACCAGTCATAAAATTATTAGCTTCTCCAACCCGGTTTCCCATTAGAGTGGTTGATTAATTAGTTCCCCAAAAGGATTTGTGCTCACTGTCTCCATGTACACTCTCTTTGCATATTATGGAAACTTGTCTTCGTCTGCTACATTGTGGTCCGAGTATTTGAGCTTCCCTATATGACCTAGCAAGTCTGGTCCTACCTGTACCCCATCTGGTATATGCGGTAGAATGATTTTTGCAGCAGGTTTCTTGCGAGGTGACCTAGGTATTTGTATCTTGTCTTTCTTCGTCGGTGGTGGCTGGCTCAAATTTCTAGCGTCTTCCGATTGTTACTCAGTATACCATTCTAGCTGACCCATGACATCTTCAATCATTCCTTCTGGTGGGTGGTCTGATATGGTCATTTGAGACTCGTCCATCTCGATTGCTACTCCCAGATTCGACTTGGTTCCATTGAATTTTGGAGCTTCTTCGGTGTTCTATGGTTGCACCTCCTTCAGGGTTTCTGTGTCCTGGTTCAACTGCTCCTATAACTCTTATGTTATATCTATACTCATGCCCTCGGGTGTTGGCTACTGAGTTTCCTCCACTATCAGTGTGGGTTTCACCAGTGTTGTTTCTGGAGATAGGATTTCATCAACATTGATGATCTCCGACCGTTGTTGTTCAACTTCTTCCGCCTGTACTCGTGACCTGGTCTAAACTATAGTTTTCCTGATAGTCTGGTTCACTTTTTCTTGCTTAGGCGGAGCCATGACGATGAATGTTAAACATTTGCGGGATTGAAATGGTCTTTGTGATCTCTGTGAACTCATTTTGTGCTCTTTAGTCTCTATCACTCTCTATCTTCTCTCTTTTCGTGAATAGACTGTTTTCTCCTGCATACGTGTGTTGTATGGGTTTCCCATGAAGCTTGTTGAGGACGCTTCCTTAATTATGGGTTTAATGCACCTTAACTATGGGTTCAATGCACTTTCAGTGGTTTATTACTTTCCATTACTCTACCTTTCTGTCTCCAGTTGGCGTAATTAATGTGGTGTCGCATCATTCCTTGTCATCCTTAACTACCGCCTAGTTTTTTCATGTCGTACTATTTTTTCAAACTTTCCACTTCCCTCTTGTTTCCCTTTTGTATGTGACCATTTTCCTTCTCCTCACCACGTTTTTGTTCCTAAGTGTGCATTCCTTTTCTTCCTCCGATGCATTATGCCCTCTTTGGTTCTTTCCTTTTGGTTCTTTTTCAATATACTATTTTTTTATTTTTTTTACTGTGCGGTGGGTGGTCGACTGTCCTTGTACAACTTCAGTCGGCTCCCATTGATCATCCCTATGAGTTCTGCATCTGATGAAACTTTCAACTATACAACTCCTCCCTCTGTGATAGATTTTACTTCGTATGATCCTAGAAAATGCATTCTTAGATTTCCTGGATGATGAAACAATTTGTTTTCATACATCAATACTAAATCTCATTCCTTGAAAGTTTTCTTATTTATGTGTCTATCATGCTAAGATTTGTCCCTTTCTTTCTGAACTTGTTGATGGAATCCTTCTAATATCTGCTCTTCCTCCATGTTCATTAATTGATTCATTCTCTCCTGTACTGCGCCTCATTCTGTCATTTTTGTAATTGTGGCTACGCGTAGGCTTGGTACTAGAAATTCTAATGGCACCACTACTTCTTGGACATAAAGAAGTTGAAATGGAATGTGCCCTATCAACTGTTTTCATGTAGTATTGTATGCCCATAATACTGCTGGTACTTTGAGGTCCCATTCATCCCTGTTGACATTACATATCTTTGTCAGCGCATTCTCCAAGATTTTGTTAAATGCTTCTACAGTGCCATTTGCCTGTGGGTGATATGGTGTGCTCTTATGATGATGGACTCCAAACTCTTCATTTATAGTGTTGATGGTTTTGTTTATGAAGTGTGTTCCTTGGTCTCTCATAAAAACTCTTGGGAATACAAATTGAGTGATTTCTTGCGCAAATAAAAAATGTGTTGTTGTTTCTACGTTGCAATTCTTCACTGGTGCGGCTTCCGCCCATCATGTTAGGTATTTTGTCACGGTGATAATGTACCTTGTTCCTTTTCTTTTTCATGGTGGATTTATTGGTCCCACAAAGTATATTTCCCACTTATTGAATTATTTTAATGTTACTTGTGGTCGTAACGACATTTCATCCCTTCTATTGGGTTTTCCTACCCTTTGATAGACATCGCATCTTTGACAATACTCCTTCAAGTCTCTGTGAATTGTTGGCCACCATAGTCCTATGCACAATACCTTATGCATGGTATCTTTACCTGCTATGTCCTTCTACTATTCCTTCATGAGACTATACTAAGATTCTTAGTATTTCGTGCTCTAACACGTACCTGTGCAAGATTCTCTATACACCCATTTTGTATAGGTGTCCTGCAATCAGTTGATAGTCGGTAGCGTGGACTACCAAGTTTTTATTTTGCACAATGTTATACTCTTGCAGCCCAGTACCTATGCTCAAGTACTGAATAATATATATGAATTATTCATCAATGATCTAGGCTAAGAATACTTTTGCAACTGGAAAGTTGTCTTCTAAATTTGTAGGCTCTTCTCCATTTGTGACCCTTGATAGGTGGTCAGGTCCTGTGTTCAATTTTATTGGTTTGACAGTTACTTCAAATTCAAATTCTTGAAATAGGAGTAACCATTGATAGATTCCCCCCCCCCCAACATCAGCTTATTGACTAGATATCTCAGGGATGAGTGATTTGTGAACATCTTAAAGTGTTTCCCCAATAAGTAATGTCTAAACTTTTGCAGTGCGTAGACCATAGCTAGGTCTTCTCTTTCTGCCATGTTATAGTTATGTTCTGAGTCTGATAGCTTCCTTCTCGCAAATGATATCGGGTGATCCAAGTCCTCCACTCCTAGTTGCGCCAAGATATCTCCAAGTGTTATGGCTGATGCATCTACATGCACGTGGAATGTCTTCTCCCAATCTGGAAATACTAATATCCGCGTGGTGACCATATTTTTCTTCAAGGTATCCAGACCATGTTGGCACTCATCGTTCCACTGAAAATTTGTGTCCTTTATTAACATATTTTCCATTGGTGCAGTTATCTGTGCATAACCTTTGATAAACTTCCTATAGTATCATATGTTTCCCAACGTCGCTCTTAGTTGACGAACTATTTTTGGTGGTGCTAAGTTGACAATTACTACAATCTTTGCGAGATCTATGAGTAAACCTTGTTTGCATACTATATGTCCCAATAGTATCCAGAATGGTGTTCCAAATATTAATTTATTTATGTTCAGTGATATCTGACATTGTTTTCATATTTCTAACATCAGTCATAAGTCTTCTACATGGTTTTTCAACAAATTGTAGATTGTCCAATCATCGAGGTATACTTTGAGAAACTGGTGGATGAATTCCTTAAATGCGGAAATGACTACTTTGGAAAATATTGCTGGTGCATTCTTCAGGCCAAATGGCATGACTATGTACTGATAAGATCCCCATCTATCATGAGCGTGGTATTGTATCTGTCTTCTCATGCTATCTTGATCTAATGGCAGCCTAAGAATCCATCAGTGAATGAGTATGCTTTGTGTCCTCCTACATTTTATAACACTTTGTTCGTGAAAGGTGTAGGGAATGGGTCATGTAGGCATGCATCATTCAACTTCCTCAAGTTGACACACATCCTTATCCCTCCTTTTTTCTTGTCTTATACTACCATCGGGTTTATCCATTCTGATTCTTCAACTGGTTCTATGATGCCAACTTCAAGCATCATGTTGATCTCAGATTTGAATTTTTGCTTCTATATTGGGTTTAGTCTGTAAGGTCGTCGTCTAATCGATCTCGCTTCAGGTCTTAGTGGTATCTTCATTTCTCCTAAATCTTCGGCTATACTCTTCATTTCTATAAATGTTGTGGGAAACAAGTCATTGTATTCACGCAATAACTCTGTTATGCCTTCCACTATTTGTTCATCCCAGTAATCTCCAATGTTGGCCATTTTGGGATTCTCGATTGTCCCATTGTTGACTTTATTTACTTTGATTAGCATGGAAATGACTTATGATTCTATGGGTGGACCTTCCATATCTCTTTCTCCTTCTTCCTCTTCAGTCTAAATATCATGCAGATCATCTTCATTCGGAGCTTCCTCTTCTACATGGTAACATGACAATAGTTCCTTGATTGTCTATTTGTTCCATTTTTTCTCTTTTGTTATATGTTCTATTTCTAGTTCTTGGATGAATATCACTTCTCTTATATTTTTAAGAGTGACATCTATGTTGGGTTTCTCATGCTCAAATGACAAAGTGATTGTAAAATTTTGTTGCAATGTCATCCAGGTCATAGTTCCTTTGCGTAATTCCTAGTCTGTGTACGAGTTTATCGGTATGCCTTCTAGAGTGTATATAAAATGGTGATGCCATTCTTATGGAGGTGTCATTTTCCACAGTGTTCCACACTTCTCCAAGTGTTATGTTGGTGCCCCTTGTCCATTATACTTATGTTGCTTGTTTTTTTTTTGTTCTGCGTCGAACCTTATGCACAGTAGGTACCAATCTGTGATTGTATCTATGTGTGTGTCCCACCATCCCGTAGGTCTGGCATTGAATGCTAGATCAAGTGCTAATAGTATCTCATTCTCTAAAACTTCATCTTCATACTGTGCTAAGAATTTTTCCAAATCGTTGATTCCGTGGAAATTGGGTGATTCTTTGATTTATGTTCCTACCCATCTTACTGTGCGGTTTTTTCTTGCACATCTTCTCATGGATACTTTGTGTAGCCTTTGTTTCCAGTTCTCTAAACTGGTATTTGAGTCTTTTGCACATGAGGTAATGCTTCGCCAAATGACTATCCCATCTGTAGTTGGGTTCACATAATCATGATCACGCATATTTGTTCTGTACAAATGGTTGATTTCCTTCAAGTCTAGGAAAGTAGGTTCTACAAACATCTCCCCCTCCGACAGATATAATGGCGTGATGACCCTGTATTATCCTAACTCAAATGTCATCTTCCTGGTCTTTGGGTTGATTATGGCCTGGTTTTCAAATGCCCAATCTAGACCAAGAAACATTGAGTAAGGTGTTGTGTCGTCCACTATTTCAATGACTTAAAAGTCTTCTTTAGTGAGCACTCCATCTAGGTCTACTGTCACTCCTTTCAGTCTACCTATTGGTAGGACTCTGTGTTGGTTTTCCATTTTCAATTGAATAGGTGAATAGCCTAATGTGGGCTCTCCCATGCATTTCCATGTATTCTTTGGTAGTACATTAAATTCATATCTTAGATCCAGTATGATGTCTCCCATATTGAAATCTGCAATGTTGGCATTCAGTCTAAACTCCCTAATTGTTCTTCTTCTTGTGTGTAGGTGATTGCCTGTTTTTTGTTCTAGTTTTCCTTCCGCCTCAATGCTACATTTTTCTAGTATGTTTTGAAATATTTTCATAGATGATGGATCACTTAATACCTTTATACATGATTGCATTGATTGTACTTACTTGTCCCATGGAATTTATTTCATTGGTATGATCCAATAATGGAGGTATTCTATATTATAGTGCTTCCTTAATTTGTTGCACAGTTGAATTCGTCACAATATCTTCCTTCTGGAATTATTATTGGGCTTGCTTAAATATCTCTTTTTCCTTTTGCACATCGAACTGCTTCCTTGGTTTGACGTTCTTTTTCACCCATTGACTTTGTGCTAGCTCTTGTCGAAAAAAGTTGTCCCCTGTTTTAGCTCCTCCGCAAGTAACTATATTAATGTTTTGTCCTTCATCCTTTGCTTCAGCGAAAATACACTGAACATTCTGGTTGTTATGGTTCCTCTTTTCCTAGATCTTTACTACAGTGTTGGACATTCTAATGCACGACAATGCATACAAGTTGTTGGTGGCAGTGGACATTCTCTTGCATAATGTCCCAGTTGTTGACAATTGTGACACACCACTGGTCCTCTACCGCATTCGAAACCTCCTCTTTCTTTTCCTCCACCTCGATATCCTGCTCTATCTCCTCTCGAAACATTATACTGAGGCACTTGATTATACTACACGGTATTGTAATAAGGTTTTGTTGCTTTGTACTGTGGTTGCGTGTTATTATATGGTTGTTGCATGGTATTATACTACTACTTCGCAGTGTTGTATGGAGTTGGAACTGGATTAAATTATGGTGTGGATTGCCCCGTCATCATTTATGCCTACACTCTATATGCTTCTTATGTCCTTTCTCACATCAAATCCATAGTTCTATAATCTTTGTCATCGTGGCCCATTGACTTGCAAAAGGTGTAATATGAACTCTTTGGGACTGTCTGGTATTTCTACATCATCGGGCAGTAATAAGGGTCATGACCCTATTTCAAACAAATTTCACACCATGGTCCTCCTGTGGGTAACGGGTTTGGAATTCCTACTGCCATATATGGCATGAATGTTGGACATTCATTCTTGTGGTGTCCTTCCATACTGCATGTGGTATACCAAACAACTTCTTGTTTGTCCTTACTCTTATTCTAGTTCAACTGAAACGTTAAATTCTTCAAGTCCTCCTTCAACTCTTCAATAGCTGGGTTTGTTTGTTGGTACTGGTTTTCTTCCAGTTGCAAGGCTTCCTGCAGAGCCTCTACATGCATCTGGAACTTTTTTTGTCACAATGGATATTTTAGGTGTGGGAGAAGTGAGTTGAAAAACAAGTGTCGATGTTGCATATCGGTCATGAGATATTTTAACTTTCCCTTTAGTCGATTGAATCTCTGGTCAATATCCCATACAAATTCTCCTGGTTTCTGTCATATTTATATCATCTCATTCATGTATTGATCCTCTGAGCTCAGCTTCTGGAACTCATTTATCAATAAATTCTTAATGTATGTCAGTGTCCTTGTCGTCCCATGTGCATTGTTTGCATATAAACTCATGTACTAGTCTAGTGTGTGGTCTCTTAGTGTAATCACTAACTACGCGAGTTTGGTATCTTCATCAGTGATCTATTTTCCTTCCCAAATATTTGCACAAATGAAAAAATGTTTCTTAGGGTATTCTGGATCTTCTCCTCAAAATTTTGGTAACCTGATGGTGGGATAGTGTCCTTCCATTCTGAATGTTGAAATACTACCTCTGCGCGGTGTAGATACTTGACTAGTTCTACCTGAACTGGATCCTCCAGTTGTTGTTCTTTGTGTAGATGTACTTCCTGTTGTCTAATTTCTTCTGAAATTTGGTTGTCGAAATGGTGGTGTTCTCTTCAGTGTATTAGTCGCACATGGGTTTATGGGTTCCACACTGACATTGATATGGATAGGATTGTTTCCTTCTCTTCCCTTTCTTGGAACTCTCATCTTCCTCTCATATGGTATGTGCAGGATTGCCTCAATATTCTCCACATCCCATAGATCCTCTACCTCTTCCTCATCACTCACCAATCCTTCCCTCACGGATACGACTCTCTTCTTGCTATTCACCTTGTATTGGTAGGGTATTCCTCTACACATATTCCCAGTTGTCACCATGATCTACTTGATCTGGTTGTCGTCCATCATGATTGGGTCCAAGGGTTCCTCATTCTTTCCCTTATCCTTACCTCTTTCCATTTCTCCTCCTTCTGTCAGTGCTTCCCCCCTTCCTCCATGCATGCAGGGGAGCTTAGATGTGTGAATCCATTGTTACTACTCCTTTTTGATACAACAATATCTTAATATAAGTATACAATGATCGAATGTACCTTCCTCAGGGTCCACATAGAAACTCTTTCTCTGCTACCCTGTACAAATTCATTATGTCGACTGCAAACTCTGTTTTAAAACCTACCACAATACTATCAAGCCAAAAATCTACTGCGTGGGTGAAATTTTTGTTCACCTGTTGTAACTGTTCAATATGTATTGGGGCCCACTCTATCTATTGAATATGGTTTGTTGCACGGTTATCCTTCAACCTTAGTATCCACTCTAGCAATAGATGTGGAAAATCATAGAAAACGACTTCATGTAAATTAGTAAACATGTATTTCTCAAGATATTTGTGAGGTGTTAGTCTAGGGTTTCTATTGTCTTTCTGTGCAAACTCTAGCTCCTTAGTTCTTAGCCAAGTTTCGATCTCTGATTTTGTGGGATTCCATGGTCTCAACATTCCCTTCTAATGGCTCATTGCTCTCTTCCCTGACCTTTTCTAGATCTACCTCTAAAATATATTCGGCTTATCTCATCTACTCAACCCTCTCTTGTTCCTACCAATGACAACAGAACCATTTGTTGGCTAAATACTCTTCTATACTGTCTGAGTTTATTGACTCAGGGTTCATGTATGATCGAGTTTCCAACAAAGCCTCTAAAACTATCAACCCTCCTGGTAAACCAGAAGGCAACACAACACATAGAATATATTGTGTAGTCTCACCCGAGATATCTTTAATGGGTGGCTGTAAGACTAAGGTATTTACAGCCTAGGATTGAGTGTGAGATAAGAGAGTTATTTATTGATCCATTTATTATAACTTGTAAACACAATATATCGTTATTGACAAACAAGAAGGAAATATAACAACTCATTCATTCAACATAATAATAATTGATGATGATAATAAAGATATGCATGCATTCATCACATAACACAGTTTCTACCGTGTTTCACCCCCTCCTGGACTACATCCACAAAGATTTGTCTCTCATCTCTTTTATTATAGTATTTATGCATCTACAACATTGTGCGCTTTACAACTCTTCTCAGTCGGGTAAGATCTATATGAGGCAGACTAGATCACACCAGGATCCCTAGCCTATGATCTAACCCTCAAGATCTACACTCCCTCGTCCTCTCTAGATAAAAATATTATATAAAAAGGGATTATACGGAAAAATATTACATATCACATCAAATCATGCATAAAAACCCCGCAATAATAATCCCAATGATACCTAAGTATATTTCTCAACTGACAACCAACCTCTTATGATACCTAAGTATCTATATTTATACATTTTGGACTCTTCAGTTGTTTACAATACCTTACCAAAACCCTAACCCTGTCATCATTAGGTCTTCCTCCCATGTGTGTGTGTTGTTCTTCCTTCCCGTTGTTCCTTTCCTTGTCCCGACTTCCTTGCATGCACACATGTTGTGTTTCCTTCCAGCTTTTGCTTTCCTTATGAACTCTTCATTTCCCAAAAATTCCTTGATTTTCCGCTTTGGCCTACCTCCAATAGCCTAATTCTGTTAACCATACCTTCCATAACTTCTCCATCCAACTTCTCCAGTTTAACAACACCTGCTTCTATAACAAACCTTGTCATGTATGGTCCTAACCAATGCATATGGAACTTCCCTGGATGTTGTAGAAGCTTGCTATCATAAAGTAACACTAAGTCTCCTATATGAAACTTATTCTTCTTGATATTTCTTTCATTCCAAGATTTCTCACATGATTTCTGTACCAGATGATGGAAACCTAGGATGAAAAAATCCTCTTCTAATTCCATTATTTTTGATAATCGGTTTTCCACTATGCTATAAAGTTTAATCTTGGTAATCACATTAATGTGCAGACTCGTTATTATGAATTCCATCGGCATAACAACCTCTTGTCCATACGTCAACCTTAATGGAGTCTATCCTATCAACTTATTTCTTATAGTCCTATATGCCCATAATATTGCTAGAATATTTAAGTCCCATTCATCCTGACTTACGTTGTAAACCTTTGTCAACACATGTTCCCGAATATTATTCAAATCTTATACTATACTATTTTATTGAAGATGGCATGGTGTGCTCTTATGATAATGGATATGAAACTCCTCTGTTAATGTTTCAATTTTCCTATTTAGAAAGTGAGTTCCCTGATCACTCATAAGTATCCTTAGGCATCCGAACCCGATTACTACATTTTCGAACAAAAATTGCAAGATTGTCTTCGCGCTACAATATCTAACTTAATGTTCTTCTTGTTGAGCACTCAACACATCCTAAAAATGCCTCTATCAAGTTTTTTATTTTTTGGGTACCACTTGAGTTAGTTTCCCATTACTGAGTGACTTGGTTCTTATTCATTTTTTTCTTGATTGAGTCCTTACACATTTCTATTTCTTTTGTTTCTTGAAGAATAATTACATGACATATTTGGTTCAGAATGCTTGTCATCAATTTTTCCATTGATTGAGCTCATCACGGTTTGGCCAAAAAAAAAAAATTATGCACAGGAAATGCCCATGGAAAAATGCAGCAATCCATAGTGGAAAATTTTAGACTCATATTGTAGGAATAGACAAGTTGACGTTCGACGGTGGAGATCCATCAGGCCAATCATATTGACGGTTTTCATGCATTCGGAGTGTCAAAAATGCATGGGGTTTAACATCAAGAGTGCACCCAAAGTCCCAAATATCTGAACAAATGAAGTCCCGAAGAGTCGAACAAATGAATTCTTGAAGTACCGAGAGACTGCCACATCACTTCAGGCCTGTACTACTTCGGGGGAACTTCATGCCTCACAGCCCAAAACTCCCGAATCCCTAAGTGTCAGAGCACATGGCCTTCATCATTCATATCACATGGCACTCATCATTCATGACATGTGACACTCATTCCAGGTCATTTGGTTGTGTCATTCTCCCATTTCCATGTGACACGTGTCACCCTTCTTTCCATGACACATAAGCAGTTGTGACATCATATGACATCAGGCCACCACGTCACTCCGGGCCCATACCACTCTAGGATATTTCCAAGCACGACATTCATAAACTCCCAAACTCCTGAAGTGGATCTGGATCATTCATCAACAAGGAAACGTGGAGGAAGATCATTCTCTTCGACAATTTTCCTCTAGGATAATTCAAATCACAACATTCGAAACTCCCGAAGCCTAAAATTATGAAGTGAATCTGGACCATCCATTGACGAGGACACGCGATGGAAGATCCCCCACTTCATATATATGCCACATCGGAGGATGGCCCAAGAAAAGAGATGAAAACTCCCGAAGCGTGAACTCCTGAAGCTCAAACTCCCGAAGTGAATCTGGATCGTCTAGAGCCAAAGGCCATGTGGAGGCATATCTGTCACTTTGGAAATACGACTCTGGAGGATGGTAAGAAATATGAATTGAAATTCCTGAAGCCTGAACTCCCAAATTGATAGCTGATCGTTGATCTCAAATTAAAGAACACCGTTGATTAGTGCAATAGATAAGGAAGGAATATTACCCGGATCACAGATTGTAATCAGAACGATGACCACAATCCATTACGGGATGTAAACTACCCAGACATTAATTTTCTAGAGTGGTCCCTCAATTGGAACCATGGTATTGTTGAAAGGGTACGTGGAATCGTATGGGGGTCTACGGGTACAAAAGCAGTGTGGAACCAAACCACCCTCGACAACTTCCACAATCACGTGCTTATATCACATCATGTCACCATGTCACCTCCATGTTACCGCATCACCTCCAATCACACTCCTGCTACCCCTCAACTTTAGCCACCTGTCCTCCGCCTAAATCCCACATTGATCGCCTAGATGACATCCCTTTCCTCCATATCAACGGTTCTTATCGCATCCCAGACCCCCCCCTGACATTTCTACCTTTAATTGTAGGGGCAGGGTCCGGGAAAGTGGTTTCCCCACTGCGGGACCTACCTAACATGGAATATCTTCAGGATTTTAGACCCNCCCCCCCCTCCGGGATCCTGCCATATTGTCTCTCAATACCGCCCCTCTCACCACATTCCATTTTTCCTCCACTCACGTCTGTCACCTCAACTCCCCTCCACTTCATCCACATCCATGCCATCCACCTCCATACATCCTGTCTTCCTATTGGATGCTCGCCTCCACATATTCATGTTCACAAATAGTTCAACACAACGAAAGAGAGGAGAGGGGTCAGTTACAGTCAAGACGGATTGTGCTTAGCTTATGAAAGCTCAGACACAGACAAAGAGTTAAGTCTCAATCATAGGTCGATGCAGATTGGTCCCAAAACACCTCAACAGACTCCCTCTTCCTTGAGCAGAGATCTGCTCATGCAGCTATTTGTCTACAGTGGCCTCCAATAGCTTGTAAGCATGCCATTACTAAACACAAATCTCTTCTCTATCACTCTGAGGCCTATTTTCTATCAATTCAGTTCCTCCAGTGCATGCATCACTTCTGTCTCAAAGAGAGTAGTGGCTTTTAATTGATTAATTCCATAATTTTATTAGATTAGATACAAGAGTTGTCTTTTGTGTGTTATAAGAACCACTCTTATTGATTAAGTCTAGTGTCATGGTCGAGTTAATAATTTGTTTTACGAACAGTTACCTAAAAATAGGTCTCAGTCCCCTGAGGACGAGAACCTCTGCAACTCTGTTAAATAGGAGGTTTTTGAATGTTTGAAAAGGTCGATGGTTTTTTGCAAAGACCCTCATTTTTGGATTGTAAAGAACTATTTCAGAGCTACCTGAATTGAGAAGTCCTGTTGAGGACCAGAGACAAGTTTGTGTTTTTCATCAAAAGATTGTGTGATTAGATCTAAAGAAGAATTATTTCCGAGTTTTATCCCATGAATGGATGTTGTAACGAGTGAGAGCCTCTAAATCTATCGATAACTTATCTGATTCAGTATTTTTGTAGTTCTTGTCTCTAATGATGAAGAGCAAATCATTGTGTTAATATGTGATTGATGATTCGAGTTAAGGAAACTATTTTTCTTGCCATCATTTATTGCATGTATGTTTTCTTCTAATCATTTTATCTCAGTCAATAATTGGAACACCAACAGCTTAATGTATTAGTACCAGGCTTGTTGTAGGTGTAAGATTCATTGTCTGCATGTTTGCGCATGTGGGTTATCCCAATCTTGACCTTCTCTAGTAGTGAAGCTTTCCCCTTTGTTACAAATCTAGTTTATACTAGCATTTATCTCATATCGGTCCCACCTATAAGAGAAAATACAAAAAGAGAACATTCGAACTAAAGGAGGAGTTTTCACACGAAGACATCCTATCAATCACTACGTAAAGCCCATCGATCATTTGGTCGGATCACAAGATCTGGAGAACCATTCCACCATTAAACACTGGAGAGTCTAATTGGGCCTCAGTGGTGGGTTTGGTTCCTACTATTGAATTAAATGGATTTAGGATGCCTCAACACTTCCTTGACCCATCTGGTTAAGTAGTCTGTCATAGTACTTATGTACCTATCCCCCAACCTCTTAGCTGGTTGATTAATTTTCCCAATGAAGTCCACTACACATTTTTCAAATGCTTATAATGTCACTTGTGGAACCAAGGGAATTTCATCTATCCTAGAAGGTTTCCCCAATATATGACAAATGTTGCAACTCTCTCAAAATTCTTTAGCATATTTATGCAGGGTAGGCCACCATAACCCTATGCACATAATCGTTTTAGCTATTTACTTTCCTGCATAGTGACCTCTTGCAACCCTTCATGTGCTTTTGAAAATACCATATTTATTTCATGCTACAACACGCAATGTCACATAATACCATCTGTGCCTAACTTATACAAATTGCTTGCTATCAATTGGTAGTATGTCTCCTTCACTACAAGTTGCTTCTTTTGTGTCATTGTGAAGTCTAATGTGGCTACTTTTGTGCTTAAAAAATCAATTGTGTATGAAAAATAGTCATCTACCATCTGAATAGAAAACAAGTGTGCATTTGGTAAACTGTCATCCAAGTTCCCTGCATCTTCACCTAATAATTTGTGCAAAAAATGATCTAGTCCTGTATTAATATTTTCTAGTTTCATGATCACCTCAAAGTTGTATTCTTGGAACAAAAAAATACATCTTCATATTCATCCCCCCAACAATGGCTTGTTCACTAGGTATCTCAGCGTAGAGTGGTATGTATACATCTTGAAGTGAGATCCAAGTAGGTAGTGTCTAAACTTCTGTAGGGCATATACAATCACCAAACCTTCTCATTTTTTGTAGTATATTTATACTCAGTAGATGATCACTTCCTACTGGTGAATGTAATTGGATGGTTGTTACCCATGATTTTGGTCGTCATGATGATGTATTGATGATGGTGTACTTAGGTTCTTCATAGGAACTTTCTCCTGAGAAAAGTTACTTTCATCTCTTCCCAGAAAACTCACTTTTGAAGAAGGTTCGCAGGCTGCTAATACATTTGCCTTCGAGAATGACCCATTCTTGCAGGCTACCTTAAGCCAGGGTGCGAACATCTCACACTGTGTTGAACTGCTAGGGTGCGAACTCTTCCTAAAGCAAGGAAAAAGATGAATTCTCGATGCTTCTAGAAGGGAATATTCTAGAAGGATGGGTTGGCATTCAAATGGTTATCCTAGTACTGGATTCCCTGATATTTTGGGATCATTCTTATCCAAGTAACTAATTCATTCTCTCCTATATATTGAGAGAATTCTCATGGAAAAGGTTAAGCAAGATTCATTGGAGAATTGGTGAAAGAATTGTGTGAAGGACTCAGCATTGAACAATAGTTTGGAGACTCTAGTAAGTCTATCAAGAGGATTTGATATTCTTCATGCAAGGATTGAGCAAGTGTGTGTGTCGGAGCCAAGGGTCATCGAAAGGAAGTTTGCGACATCAAGGCTCAGGTTGTAATCTTTACTTTCCATTAATATGATACAATAGCATGTTCTTTTCCCATAAAGCTATTTCCACTTTATTGTATAATTCCTTTATCATATACATAGATTGACTGTTGAATAGATTGTGTTATATTCACTTTGGTTGGTTTGTGTTGTCTTTGTCTTGGATGCACAAGAGCACTGGAGCGAAGCGGGAGCAACAAATACCATAGGAAGCGATAATAAGGTATGTTATTTGTTCTTGCCTCCTATTTAATTCAATGGTCAAAATCTAGGTAAAGAGTCATGTTCTGTCTTGATTTGTTCTAGATCCAGGTGGATCTAGGGAGATCGGTTAGTGTCCGCACCTATGGATTTATCCAATAAAAAAATTGGCGACTCCACTGGGGAGAAATCCCATTTTCTTTGTGGATTTTGATATTTTTCTGTGGCCATTTTCTCTAGTTTCACTTTTCTCCTGTCCTATCAATCTCTAAGTCTTCAGGATATCCTGATAGATCCTCTGGGTCCAGAGGCCTTTTTCAATTTTTCTTCATTTTCCAAAATTTTGATTATGTTCATACATTCTCGCACTGTACTTCATTGCAGCCTGTGAGAATAGGTAGAGTTCACACTCTACCTTTAGGTTTCAGTGTGAGGTTCTCGCACCCTGCTCAAGGGTCACCTGCGAGAATCAGTGATTCTCGCACTGTGTCATATTGCCTGTCTGTGAACTCAATTTTTCAAAAATTTGGATTTGGATTTTGGTATTTTCAACTGCCCAGATCAGTTTGATTGCCTCATAAGAGTTTCTTGGACCATTGATTTATATCTTTCTTGTCTTTGTTTGTGTGCATGAACAGTCTTAGAATTTCAAGGCTTTTCTTGTCATTTGTGTCTTGACTTTCGTTTCTTGACTTTTCTTGGCAAAACCATTCTCTCTGACTTCAGAATCTGAGTGTGTTTGACAAGTTAAGAACCAGTGATTGGTTGAAAGTTGAGTGCTTGGTTTTTTCTTATTTGCTTATTGGTTTGAAAGATCATTTTCTTTTGCATTTGAAAAGACTAAATTGGTTTGCTCTTTATTTTTGTTTTCGTTGAAAGAATGGATTGGGTGTTTATCATTGCTTGTTCATTTGGTTTTTGATTTTCTGTACTCTCGCTGTCATAGTGTGGGTCCTTTTTGAAAAGAGAACAAAAAGTTTTTCTTTCAAAAAATTCTTTTCGTTTTAGAAAACATTGAAAATCAAATTATTGAGATTGTTGAAATATTTGGAAAAGAAACAATAGAGAATTGTCATTTGATAAGTGATTGTTTGCATTTGCATTTTAAAGGAAATTTTGCATTGTAGTTCAAGGTTGATCTGGAAAACTTTCTCTCTCTCCCATACATAGGATTCATTGAATGAAAAGTGATATATTTCATTCTCATCCTTGCATTGTTGGGTCAGAGTCATACAACATAAGTTTTACTCCCATTTCCTTTGAGTAAAAAACAGCTCTTAATAACACTGCGTAATCATAAAATTTATCTAGTAACTCTTTTCTAGGGCTCTATTACACCACCATTTAGCTAGGCTAGCACTTTGGAGTAGGAAGAGAGATACACTCTCCAAAAGCACAAAACACACAATAGAATCTTGTGTTAGGGAGTGTTAAATTCCATTTGCAAAAAGGGTCAAACACTAGGTCGCATTGATATTGGCAGAGTTACTCACCCTGCTTTGTTGATATCAGTGTAGAGATTGCACATATTACGGGGATCACTCAGAGGTATACCCACAATGATGAGTGGAAACCTTTTGAGTTGATTTCGGGATAGATAACCTACCCTTGCGTGTGGATCGGACTGTCGACTGTTCCCCTAGGATTTATTGTTGTTCGTGGTGACCTTAGTGGCCTTTCTCTCTAGGTTCTTACCCGAGGTGACTGTGGAGGGGAAAGTCTTCACGGTACCTGGAATTGACGTTGACCAAACTCACTCGGGATCCTTGGAGGGTATACCCACGATTATGTGTGGGAGCTTGCACCAGGGTGTAAGTCCGTTAAGCAGGTCGTCAACATAACGTTTCCACCCTAGACCGGCCCCTTTTTCATCTCATTGTTGCGATGTTGGATTTCATCACCAACTAGTGGCTTCGAAATTAGAAGGCCTTGTTTGCTTGGTGTTGCTTCCTAGATTTTATTTACTAGCGTGTGTTGTTTGTTTCTCGAAGATTGACTATAGGATTTTCTTCACGAAGTTTGTCACTCGTTTACAATAGCTCCTGCACGTCGTTCATGTAGAATGCAGGGTTTATCTCCAGAGAATCTGGAGGGTTCTCAACCCTTGCCCACAAGCACACCTGGAAGCTCTCCTCGGTAGAGTGAAGTCCCAGTCGTCACCACACCCCAAGTGGAACGCACTGACTCTCTCAAACGATTTTTCATTACAAATACTCAAGAGGACTTTCGACTTCACCCCGATTCTGAGAGACGTTTTATGTGAGCAGACTCTTCCGGAGACTTAATTGTTGTGTATTCTGGATCTTCGACTAGACCCTTTCCCGGTATAGAAGGCCAATATCCTTTTTGGTCTACAAGTGTTTTCCGATGTGACCTTTTTGGTCCAGGTTCACCTGTGATTTATGAAATTAATCCTCCTGTGATTTCCGAGATCTCTAATCTCACGACAGTATTGTTGACTACCGCTTATCACTTTACTGTCCTTGCTGAAATGGCCCATCTTGCGACTACTTCGAGTGTTCCAACTGGGTTCACTGTGGTTAGTCTTGCTCCCATTAACACACCACAAACGCCCAATGTCAATCTGACACTACCACCTGGATATCGTGCGTTAAATGCTACCATTCCTAATCCCGTGCAAACTCCATCCAGTTCTCCTAGTGGTCCTTCTTCTTCTGGGCACTTTCTTCCTGGTTTTGTTCCAAAACTCCCTCAATTTCTTTTTGGAGGACCTTCTTCGTCTTCTACTGGCAATCCTAATCCTAGTGGCACTATTCCGTCATTCACTCCAACTTATCAGCTTCCGGTTGGTGGACAATCTCATCAAAGTAGTATCACTCAACCCCCTCTCAGTTGGCAAATGTCAATTGGAACATTTCCCTCAATTGGTACACCACCTTCAATGGGAGGGGCAACCCTACCTTATGGGCAAAACATACCTCCATCCTTGGTCCAGTATTGGAATCACCTGATACAAAATCCTTCTCAATCGACTGGGGGGCAAAAATTTCCAGCTGCGTCCATAACACCCCCTAGCATGGGCCAACCGTATCTAGGTTTGTTTAATCCCATTTGGGGATCAAATTCTCAAACTCAAGCCTCTGTTCCGGGGTATAATCTGATGAGCTACTATCCTATTCAACCACCACTGAATATGCCTAGATCTTCACATTATATGTAGACTACTTATGGGCCTACTGGTTTGCCGACAGGGCTTCCTCCCCAAAGCCACCAGTACTCGCAGGTGAATCGACAGTTACCTTTTCTTGCCACTTTGGATCTTTCGGATTTGTCAAGGATTTTAAATGATCCTATTCGTCACTCTCCCCAATGGCCTGTTATATCGGCCAAGCTTCCATCGGACATTCCTAAATTCGACGGCAAAGTGGGAGAGGGCCCAAAAAATCACGTTATGACTTTTCACCTATGGTGTTCATCCAACTCGTTGATGGATGACTCTATTAGATTACGTCTTTTTCAACGAACCCTTACTGGTTTTTCTATGAAGTGGTATATTGAATTGCCACGAGGTTTCTTCTTTGATTTTAACACCCTAGCTATGTCTTTCCTTACACATTACCAGTTACCAATCTGTTATGACACGAGAATCGAGATTTTGAATTCCTTTAAATAGACTAAAGGCACTCATATATCTGATCACATCCATGAGTGGCAAAGGAGACGAAGTCTCATTAAACTTGAGCTCCCTGATCAGTTACTAGCATAATGGTTTACAAAATCATTTGTGAACGAAATTGGTAAGGACATTGCCATGGGTGGCGTTGTCATGGAGGAGCAGGCTATAAGTCGTGCTCAATATCTTGATCTCGTTTATTTGCAAATGGGAACACTTTACGATTTACTACCTGAATTACCTCATCCTAATACTTCCAGCACTTCAACTGCTCCAGTTTCCTTGCATGTAGCTGATGGTGTGATTGGTACTACCCAAGCCCAATCACATTTTGTTTGAAGCACAACCCCTAAATATGCTTCTACTAATGTTCAAAATGCTCTGTCTCCTACCACTCCCACCAGCAAGACTTCTAAGGTAAATGTTGTCCAATCTACCCCAGCCGGTAAAAACAAGTCTAAAAAGGGGACAGGAAAGAATAAGGAGGGCAAAAATAATTCTCAGGCAGAACAAACTAAAACTACCCCTGTTGATGACCGGGATAAGCGTAAACCATGATACCCTTTCCTTATCTGTGGTGATGATCACTACACGAAGGATTTTCCATGATGTGTCGAGGTCACTAAGTTCCTTCAGGGAGCTCCGAAACCAACTCCACCGACTGTCTTGTCCCAACCCTTCCCGTCTCAACAACAGGCTCAGTTGGTCATCCACGACCAACCCTCATCTTCTACCACCTCCTATGTTTTGATGTGTACTGGTGATTCTAAGCAGAATAACGTTGCACTCACAACTCGAGCCAAAGATTATTCTCCATTTAAGGAGAAGGTTGATGATTTACCCCCTTCTTTGGTACAACCCTCTATAGTGACTCCTCCTACTAATGGTCATCTTCATCTCGAACGACCGAGCCTCGACACAATTCTGCGACCCCCTCCAAAAGGTGTCGTTCGGAAATCGGCTTTCAATCCTCATGCTCATGTGGCCCAGAACTACAACATTGTTGAAGATTTGGCCCAGGCACCTTCAACAATGTAAGCCCTTGAATTCCTTCAAACTTGTCCTGCACAATGTAAGGCACTGTTGAAAGATATTGGTGGAATTGACCCGACGGATACGAATTTGATAGTCTTTGACTTGGAAGATCACATTCCAAGGTGACCCCCTCAACTTGCGTTCCAAATCCAAGTGGTTGTCTCTGACAAAAATATTTGTCGAACCGTTATTGACGAGGGTGCCTCGACTTGTGTTATGTCTCTTGATTGTTGGAAAGCCATTGGCTCTCCTCCTTTGAATGAATCCCAGAACACTCTTAAATCCTTCAATGGCTCTGGTTTTAAGCCCTACGGTGTTCTTCCTTCATTTCCCATCACTTTAGAAGGTAAGATGGTTCAAGTCGAAGTGGAAGTTTTTGATGCTCCCCTAGATTATAATCTTCTACTTGGCCACAGCTAGATTGATTCCATGCACATTGTTGTGTCGACACTTTTCCATGTAGTACATTTCCCTCATCAAGGAAAGGTTATTACCATCGATCAACTTGCCTTCTTCAATTATGATACCTGTACTAGAAACGTACCGTTTATTGCTAAAACCCCACCGGGTTATGAGAACATCGGTGTAGACCTTCTAAAGGACTCCTCGTTAATGGGTACTTTCCCCATTCCACCGCCCGATGTTCCACGCTCGTCTATTGCTTATATCAACATGATCTCCACCGTGTCTCATGAACTTCCTATGTCTCACGACCCTTGGATAGTCCCTGACCCGAGAGATCATATTCGTTTCGATGACGTAATGTCGTTAAGTCCGATTGAATCTGCCTATCAGGCCATTCAATCGGCAACACCTTCTACACCCTCTCTTGATGAGTTGTCTCCCGATCCTTTTAGTGTTATTTTTCCCACTAACGAGATGATCATGTCCATCATGGAGGACGCCCCTTGGGACGATGGGCATCATCATTCCATCCTCTTTCTGGAGCAACATACTCTTGAGAACTACCAACGGATTTTGACTCCGTCGACCGTTGTTGTCATCTCGACGGTTCCCACGACTACACACGATGTGTTTTATGAAGGGAACTTAGGCAATATCTCGCCCACGATTCCCATTGACATATCCATTAAACATGGGATTGTTGAAAATTTCCATATTGGAGCTTCGTGTTCCCCTGACGAAATAGTCACCTATACGTCTCTATTCAAAGAATTTCATGACATCTTCACCTGGAGCTATGAAGAGATGCCAAGTATTGACCCTACAATTGTTGTACATGAGATAAAGACATACCCCGAAGATAAACCTGTCTGGCAACGCCTTCGTCCAGTTCACCCACGTAAAGTGGCTGCTATAAAGCTCAAAGTCGAGAAACTTATGAAAGCCGGCTTTATTTATCCGGTGGTTGTTATAGACTGGGTTTCTAATCCTATCTCGATTAACAAAAAAGGAGGCACCATTCTTGTATGTGTTGATTATAGGGATATAAATAAATCTTGTCCAAAAGACAACTTTCCTACCCCTTTCGTCGATCATATTGTCTATGACTACCCTGGAAGTGAAATATTCTCTCTCATGGATGGTTTCTCCAGCTATAATCAAATTAACATTGCTCCCGAGGATCAACATAAGACTTATTTTATTTGTCCTTGGGGTACTTTTTCCTATCGGAAACTCCCTTTCGATCTTAAGAATGCGGGCACAACTTTTCAACGCTCTATGTGTTATGCTTTTCATGATATCAAGCATATCGTTCAACCCTATTTGGACGATTTAATCGCTCATTCTATGTACAGAGTCGATCACCCAACCCACCTCCGGGCCATTTGCGTTCGCTGTCGGTTCTACCGGATCCATTTAAATCCTCATAAATGTGTCTTCTGTGTAGAATCCGACCGTCTTCTAGGTTTTATCATTTCTCTTCAAGGGATTCGGGTGGATCCTTTGAAGGTTGAGGTGATTCTTAATCTGCCTCCTCCTTCTACACTTCGCCAGTTGCAAAGTTTGCAGGGGAAAGCAAACTTTCTTTGTCGTTTTATCCCAAACTATGTCGAGATTACTCGTGGATTTACGCGGCTATTAAAGAAAGATTCAGAGTTCATCTAGGATACCATTGCCAACAATGCTTTTGAAACTTTGAAGTTGTCCCTAACGCGAGCTCCGCTTCTCTTCCCCCCCGATTATAGTCGCAATTATTTCCTTTATCTTGTTGCCTCGGAGTACACTATTGGCATGGTTCTCGTCCAAGAGGATGATGGAGATGACGAACATGTTATTTACTACTTGAGTCAAAGTCTCACACCAACTGAAATCAAGTATCAACATGTTGAAAAACTGGCCTTGGCTACCGTTCAAGCGGTCCAACGCTTCCAGCACTATATCCTCTCACGCAAGACTACGATGATTTCTCATTGCAACCCTATGCAACATATTTTGACACATCAATTTCTAGGGGGAAAATACTCCAAATGGATTGTGATACTCCAGGAGTTTGACTTGGAATTCGACTACGCCAAGTCCAAGAAATCCTTAGTTTTTGCTGAGTTGATATGCGATTTTCCTCACTCTGCAACGAAAAATGTAGCAGTTGATTCACTACCCGATGAATCTCTTTTCCTTATTAGCACTAACGATCTTTGGTATGGGGATATCATTATATATCTCCAAACCCAGACTTTCCAGCCTACTTTGTCTAGTACTGAATGATGTCGCATACGCTATCAAGATCGTCAATACATTATCCTCGGGGATACTCTTTACCATCAGGGAATTGACTCTATTTTTCGATGTTGTCTAACGTTCGACGAAGCCGAGAAAGCTCTGAATGACTACCATTCTGGAGCATGTGGTGGTCATATGTCTGGGTATGCTACTGCCCAGAAGATCTTACGCATAGGGTATTTTTGGCCTTCTTTGTTTAACGACTACATTATTGCCCTTCAGAAATGCCATGCCTGCCAGACCTACAATCAGAAAATTTGGTCCCATCCTACTCCTCTTCATCCTGTGGTCTCAGTTGGTCCCTTTGTGAAATGGGGCATCGATTTCATGACATGTCACCCTCACTCGACCGGGGGGCATGGTTACATCATTGTAGTCGTTGATTACTTTACGAAATGGGCTAAGGTGATGCCAACATTTGACAACACTGGAAAGACCGAAGCCTTGTTTATTTTTAATTGCGTCATAGCTCGTTTTGGTGTTCCTCAAGCTATCTTAACTGATCACGGTAGCCACTTTAGGAATTTTATGATGTCTGAACTTATTGACAAGTTGGGTCTTCGCCATGATAACTCAACACAATATTATCCACAAGCCAATGGTCAAGTCGAAGCGATTAACAAAGTTCTCATAACTATGCTTCGACAAATGATAGGAATTCATAAAACAAGTTGGCACACAATATTGTTTTCAGCATTGTGGGTGTATCGGACATCCGTCAAATCCGCTACTGGTTTTACACCTTTTCGGTTAGTCTATGGTGTGGAAGCCATTCTCCCTATCGAATGCAATATACCCTCATTAAAAATAGTTGTTGAACTCCTATCCAACACTTCTGTTGAAGAAGAATGTCTATTATATCTAATGCGATTAGATGAAACTCGACGTGATGCCACCCTAGTAATAGAAGCCCAGAAGAAGTGTGTCAAGGCCCAATACGACAAGCATGTCAAGACTCGCATTTTTTCCGAAGGTGATCTTGTTCTTCTCTATGAACAAGATCGAGATATGTTAGGAGCTGGGAAATTCGAACCCATGTGGCGAGGTTCTTATATCATTCAACGAGTTTTGGAAAAAGGAGCTTATGAGTTGGTAGATTACGATGGTATCCCTTTGAGTGAACCGAGGAATGGGTTTTAACTTGAAGAAGTACTATGCATAAATCATCTGTGCACAAGTACTTGTATTTTTAATGTATCATACTTTTAGTGTGTTACTATAGTTTTCTCTTGTCGTTATCTAGTCTCTTCCCTTATGTGACGTTGTGTTTGATTTCCAGATGTCGCATTCTTCGCTACCCTATATTGGCTTCATTGATGGTGCTAGCCGTAGTACTTGGAACCTTGCTTCTGCTTCATGGGCAATTTATGCCCCTACAAAAGAACTTGTATCCTTACGAGGTGTGTGTCTCGGTCGTGCGACCAACAACATTGTAGAGTATAGCACCGTTATTGAACTATTGGTTGATGCTATCTCACTCGGTATCCGTCATTTGGTTGTGTGTCTCGATTCGTAGCTTATAGTACTACAGTTAAGTAATATCTACTCTATTCAAAGTCCTACTTTGTTACAGGTGTATTTGCGAATTCGCCTCTTGGAACGTTATTTTGATCACATTGAATATCAACATATTCCTAGATGTCTAAATACATTAACAGATGCATTGGCTAATTATGTATTGGACAGACATTTGAATCATTTACAAATCAAACACATCGAAATTCACACAATATAAAGTAAACTGGTAGAATTCGTCTGTATATATAACGATCAAAAGAGTTTTTTACAAAAAGTTTGTCCGAAGACCAAAATGTCAAAATCTGAAGCTCATAGCTTCTACAAAGGGACGTCATGGATGACGTTCACGGTAACACACGACTTCTTGAGCAACCCTATGGAGCAGTCGACTCATAGATGTTGATACCCCTACAGTATGACATTGATCGCATCGTGGAACCTCTTCTAGAGTCATGTCTGGAATGTATGCAGTCAGGCACTCTAGATTTTGTTCCACCACCTGATAATCCTCGGCATATTGTGGTGCTGCTACTACCTCTCCTCGTCGTTGGATGGGAGAAGTTCTAGGAGGTCTGTAAGGTCCAACATCTGTGTTATCAACAAACGATTTTGTATTAGTCTTTGGATGAACATATAAAACAAAAACATTTGAATATGATAAAAATTCACAAAAACATTTAAAAAGAAAAATGTGTGCACTTCTTACCAAGGTCCCCCCACTGAGCATTCTCTGGCAGTACTAAATCCGGATCTCCTCAAAAATCCAAGTCGGCATAAGCATAGTCATCAACCATCAACAGCTGTGGTTGAAGCCAATCAAAGAAAGTATCATCATACTTGATGATCGGTCCTGCTACGTGTCGGGCCAGGAGCCGATACCATCTCAGCATCCTTGGATCCCTGGGACCCAGTATATTCCACTCAACCTGTAGTCTCAATAATGGGACCCTCTCAAGGAAGAAGGACACCAACAAAGATCCGTACCCGAATTGCTTCAGGTCACCTCGTCTGCACTTGGTCAACTGCTTTTTTATATTGCGAAGCACAACATCTTCCCATTTGAATACTTGAGTCTCATTACACTCAATAGCATACTAGAAGTAACTCTGTAACGCCATGTGAGGAGAAAAACTCCCATCCATCCGAGATATAGTGAAAAGGATAGTGTGGAGGGTCAAGTCTCGTAACCCCCAGATAGATACTTTTCCTTTCTTTCTCTCAGCCTCGGGAACGCAGTGTAAATTGCAATACTCACTCATCTTTAGCCCACCACCTCTACTACCAGTCAGGCTCACATAGTACCCCTACCATGAAAATACAGTCAAAAATTAAATGTCCTCAATGTCTAAGGACAGTGTGTGGACCCCCACATGAAATACTTGCTGATTAGGGTCCCACATACGCACCAGGTACTCTAATAGTCTGACTTGGGCCCTCATGCCCAGGATGCGAAAGTACTTCAAGAGCCCACAGTCTCTCAAAGCAGCTATAATAGGTGGATGATTTTTGGCTATTGCATTGTCTTCTTCATGTTCTCTTTCGTGCCATTCAAGCACCATGTTGATGGCCAATTATCTGCATAAGAGACATAATAAGAAGATTAGCAACTATTTTCATGAATTCATTCTCTTTCATTGGTTAAATTTTATAAAAAAAAATTGAGCTTTGTGGTTCTCGCAGGTGCCCTGTGTGCACAGTGCGAGAACCTCGCAGGTGGCGTTAAGCTCACCTGCGAGAATGCCTCATTCTCGCAGGTACTGTGAAGCCTTCCTGCGAGAATAGCAGCGCGCAAGTAGGGCTTGGAAAATCAAATGAAAAATGACTTTTTAACCAATGAAATTTCAAATTTAAACCATGAAAGTGTTAACGAATAAGATCCTACCTTACTATCACTGATGGCTCACTAAATGGACGAATGTAGCTACTGCAACCTAACTCCGAACTTTGAGGATAAAAGAGGGGTTTTTTGGAGCTCAAATAGTGGAAAGGTAAAAATGATGCGGTAAAAAGAGTATTTACTCCCTTTTATTTACTTTTACTATGTCATTTGGTTTTTTATGATTATATATCTATTAAACCCTAATTACTAATGTCATGTTGAGTGAAGGTTTTGCAGGCATAACAACTTTGATGATCCAATACAGGGATACGAACATGATTTTCTTTGTCATCGTGTGTTTTTTATTGTTTTTTATGGTTTTTATATAAAACCTCGAACATCATTTTTGTCCATTCTTGCACTCGCAAATACATGAGAATGTAACCGAGCATACTTTTATCACTTTTTCGGGCTCAACAAGGTTATACGAAAAAGGAACCCCCTTGGAGTCCTCTTTAAGCTCTTTTCAGACTCTCTAAACATGAAACGATCACCGAGCGACCTTGCTATTTTCACACTCGATAAAGTATTTGAAGTACGGGTCTGGTGAGCGATAATTTATCTCTTTTTCGGTCTCGTCCATACTGTTTTATGAAAAAGGAACTGAGAGAGTTCTCTTTTAAGTGTTTTTCCAAACTCTATAATCATGAAAAACCTTCAAGTTTTCTAGCTCTAGACTCGTTAAACAAACATTGCCAGACCCATGATGGGACCGAACCACTCCTTCTTAGGGTTCGTTAAAAATTCTCCGAGGGACTCATCTGAAGGATGAGATTACATCAACAAGCATATGTTATCCTCCTCAAGCTTGCGTAAAAATAAAGAGGTACTTGCCAGAAATAGTGGGGGAAAATTTGGGAAAGGGATATGTTTTCATCTTCATATTGATTGGCAGTAAGTGTCGCTCTTGAACATGACACCCCCTATTCATCACATTTGAAGCCGGTTTGGGAAATCCATTTGTCTCTCATTCGATTTATTACAAGGTCATTCCCTGCGTAGTCTTTGATTCAATGCTGTCAAATCATTGGTCGTGCCATTCATATGTTCAAGAGAATTCCATCTGAAACCTATTTTGAGTCGGCCATCTGCAGTTATCCATTCTCTCAGTGTTGGCCTTCCCTATGTTCAGTCCTACTCTGTTTCACCTTCAAAATCTATTACTCATTTCATTTCATTGATGGGGGATACATGAAGGCCCTCATGTGATGAGTTTTGTTCTGTCGACTTCAGCTCATTATACGGAATCAAGACTTAGAAATTATTTGGTACCTTGGAGCTTGCATGCCTCAATGACAGTTTTCCTTGCTTTCGACAGTGGGTTTACATCATTGACCCCTGATCAAAAGATTCCATCAGGTGTTCGACTTGAAATCATTTATTCGCACTTGATGGATTGTACTAGAGTACCTTGGGAGTCATTGACATCAATGGTGATTCTCCTCGCACTTGTTAATGGTTTCATCAATGACCGGTAATCAAGTGGTTTCTACCATGTTCGACTTCAACACATGTAATCACATGGTTAGATTTGTACTTTGGGCGACGAGATTGAAGACCCTGGATATTATCTCTTTGATCCAGGTTGTGATGGAGTATGTATAATTTGCGACACATAGATCCACTGTGTATGTCTCGTGGCTATGTCGTTTTGATTTGAAATTTATGGTATAGATCCACAGTGTATTCCGGTGGCTATGCTATATTTTGACAACATGGATCCACAGTGTATGATTGGTGGCCATGACCCATCTCTATAATGTCACTAGTTTGTGATCTGAGTATGGGAATTCCTACCTCAGAATTGGTATATATGATATTCTGCAGATTCTTGGTTGTTCACAGGTTTTCGATTAGGTGTGCTCCTGGTTTCTAACACACACATGCAGCTTACAAAGTCTTCCGGCTATCACTAGTTCCAACCTCATACTTTGGGGGGCATTCTGTTACCCATGATTTTGGTCGTCATGATGATGTATTGATGATGGTGTACTCAGGCTCTTCATAAGAACTTTCTCCTGAGAAAAGTTACTTTCATCTCTTCCCAGAAAACTCACTTTTGAAGAAGGTTCACAGGATACTAATACATTTTCCTGCGAGAATGAACCATACTCACAGGCTGCCTTAAGCCAGGGTGTGAACATATCTCACTGTGTTGAACTGCTAGGGTGCGAACTCTTCCTAAAGCAAGGAAAAAGATGAATTATCGATGCTTCTAGAAGGGAATCTTCTATAGGATGGGTTGGCATTCGAATGGTTATCCTAGTAATGGATTCCCTGATATTTTGGGATCATTCTTATCCAAGTAACTAATTAATTCTCTCCTATATATTGAGATAATTCTCATGGAAAAGGTTAAGCAAGATTCATTGGAGAATTGGTGAAAGAATTGTGTGAAGGACTCAGCATTGAACAACAGTTTGGAGACTCTAGTAAGTCTATCAAGAGGATTTGATCTTCTTCATGCAAGGATTGAGAAAGTGTGTGTGTCGGAGCCAAGGGTCATCAAAAGGAATTTTGTGACATCAAGGCTCAGGTTGTAATCTTTACTTTCCATTAATATGATACAGTAGCATGTCCTTTTCCCATAAAGCTATTTCCACTTTATTATATAATTCCTTGATCATATACATAGATTGACTGTTGAATAGATTGTGCTATCTTCACTTTGGTTGGTTTGTGTTGTCTTGGTCTTGGCTGAATGAGAGTACTGGAGCGAAGAAGGAGCAACAAAGACCATAGGAAGAGATAATAAGGTATGTTATTTGTTCTTGCCTCCTATTTAATTCAATGGTCAAAATCTAGGAAAGAGTCATGTTTTGTCTTGCTTTGTTCTAGATCCAGGTGGATCTAGGGAGATCGGTTAGTGTTTGCACCTACGGATTTATCCAATAACAATGGTCTATCTCTCCTTCAATCGGTTGTGCCAAAATTTCTCCTAAATATATAGATGATTCATCCACATGAACATGAAATTCCTTACATCGATCAGGAAAAACTAGAATCAGTGTGGTGACCATCTTCTATTTCAATGTATCTATACTCTTATGACATTTTTCATTCCACTGATAATTCACCTCCTTATTTAGTAACTTCTCCATAGGGGCTATGATCTATGCATATCTTGTGATGAAATTTCTATAATATCCTATATGACCCAATGTGGATTTCAATTGCCGCATTGAATTTGGTGGTGGTAAATCAAAAATCACAACTATCTTTATAGATCCCATTATCAATCTCTATTTACAAACCATATGGCCCAAGAAAATTCCAAAGGAACACAAAAATATATTTCTTCATATTCAATGAGATCTAGTATTGCCTACACTTATCTAACATTAAGCGCAAAAATTCAAAATGATATTTCAATAGAATGAAGATTGTCCAGTCATGTAAGTAAACTTATAAGGACTTATGAATGAATTGTTGTGTCCCTTTCGTCACCTAAACGAGAAAAATAAGGACGCTTACAAGTCCAGTTGGGTTAGTCAGACAAGACAACAGTGAATGCAAGAGTTAGAAACATCAAGCATAAGAAATAAACAAAGAACTAATGCTAATAACAATAAAAGAAACTAAACTAGAGTGCATAAGGGAAATAGAACAAAAATTAAAAAACATGCATGCAACCAATGGATAAGTTGTATTAGTGGTGAAACACAAAAGAGAAAGGGAGACTTATGGGTCCCCTCTTCCTCCACAGGAGGGATCTTGAACCCCCAATGATTGAGCTCTTCTTACAAGTAACAAACTAAAAGGAAATGGTGAATAAATCCCAAGCCCATCCACTCAAGAGGTGATGTGAATAGAAAAATGAAATGGTGCTTGTATGCTCTTGATGAGAAAAGAGGATTCTCCAAGAGAATATATGCAGCATAACAATACAAATGAATTCCTTGAAAATATAGTACACCCATGGCCTCTTTTTATAGAAAATATTTGAGGCATTATTCAACCAGTCGTCAGTGTGAACAAGGGGCTCTTTAGGGCACCCTTAGGTATTTGACTAGCCCCCCACTCAGATTCATCTTGGATTTGGGTGTCAAATCGACTTGGGAGATGAACCAGAAGTGGGTGGAAGGCCGACCAAAATCATAAATGTTTCGTTCTCAGGTGTGCATGGATTTTTGCATCCACAGTCGCACATCAGACACAGATGTGTTTTTTCGGCATTATTTGATTGTCGCACGTGCGCGCGCTTCCTTTGTATCCTTGGCGCATGCTGATTTTTTAACCAGTTGTATAGTTTTGTGCCCTTTGGAAATGCATTTTTTGTGCCATGAATGAACTAATGGGTGTTTGAATATGCTAGATTCCTGTAACCATTTGCAGACGATATTCCAGTGATAACAGATGCCCCCTTATGTGTGGGGTTAGGAGCATACATATAGCTGAAATACATCAATGTTTATTCTACTGAGTGTATCGTTGTAAAAAAGAGCATTGAGGGGAATTTCAAGAGAGACCCATTGGAGGGAGAGGGGAACCAGTAGGACCCAAACCATTCGTAAGGTGTGAAAAAATTCAACTTTGTACAAATGAGGCATGCATGTGCCATGCTCATGTCATGTAACTCAAAAATGTTTAATATAGTAACTGAAGTTGTGTGTTGGTGTAGAAGACTGCAGAACCCTCGAGGGTGTGTTGATAATAGTAGAGGACAATTATGACGGTGAAAAAACTTTGAAAAGAGGTGAGGACACTTGTAAGAAGTGTCGATCATACGCAGACATTGATAGCCTATCAATTTCCAGAGGTCTTCAGAAAATATAAAAAACAACTACAATAGTCGCAAAGTAAGACCCACCGCAACATGATAAAGTGTTGAAGTCGAATGTCGTGGGGGTCAATGACAGACGAGAGAAATGATGTTTCTCTATCTGTCATCCAAGACACCTCATTGTAAAGGTAATGAGAGTCAAGATACTGTCGCCCTTCTGGAAACTGTGTTGATGTCGATAGGAAGGGAGACATGACTCCAAGAGGAAAAAGGCTTCATGAAATCCACATGATAATATCAAGGACTGAGGAGATACATGGACGAACTCAAGATGTGGTGAGACTCAAGACTGTCCTTGGTTGGGTAGATTTGTGAAGGATAGGTGGCATCAACTGTGGAACTGAATCTAGCATCATGGGGGTGACTAGACTAGGGTTAAGTTGTGCCAGGGGCGTGAACAAGTGGAAAAACTCATAGATCAGGGGTAAATGGACTGTGGGATACTCAGGGTTTATGGTCGATGACAATGGGAGGAGAAGGTGATGAATGCCCCAACCAAGGGAGACATGGGTTTCTTTTTTTGGAAAAGTAAGGTCGCCAAAGGTGACAACAAAAAACTATGTAATGGCTGGAAATAAAGTATTTGTAAAATTATCGAAAAAATAAAGAATAATTGGGGATGAGTGTATAGATATAGAAACAAGTGCCCTGGTGCAACATGGATTGACCTGGGAGGGCACAAGTTGTGTGGAAAATAGGTGGAGGGTGGGGGTCCATAGGTGGGTTTCTGTATTAGGTAAAATGAATAGAGGGAAATATGCAGATGGGAAAAATAATGGTGGATGAGATGGAGGGCTAATGATATTGTAGAGGTGTAGTCAAAATGTGAATCATGACGAGATTATTCGGGATTCCATTATGGGGAAGTTAGCAAAATGAGGAGAAGGAGCATGGGGCTAATTCTCTGGAATGAAAATACTATGAGGACTCCCTTCATGAGTGTCAAAGTGTCAAGGGGGACTATAAATGGGACAAATCATGTGGGTAAGAGTGCTACCGGGTGACAACACTGAAATGCAGAAGAGGTGTGAGTATTGCAGAGCCGTATGGAAGAACCTTAGAGGAAAATGTCTAAGGGTGTGACTAGGATATGTAATTGATATTTAGAGGGAATTATTACATGCCAGTAGATATCTTATACCTAAAAGGGTCGTGATGATTTGTGGTGACCAAGTACCTGCATACCTGAAAAAAAAATACCCGACATGAACAATATCTGAAGAGAAAGAATAGATAATGGTTATTTGATAATTTTGAACATAATCATGCATACCTGGGCGTGATGTGAGAAAAATGCTCCCCGAAGGCTGAGGATGGATGGTGGCCTAGGGAATGTGATTGTCTAGGTGGCGAGATCCTGGTCCCATGGCTGAAGATGGATCAGAAAACGGACGCTCGGAGCTTCCTGAATTGAGTATGGAAGTTTGGAAAAAGGGACTATATATAGCTATAGGGACCACATTTCCACCTCATTTGTACTTGCTACCAGAGTGATTGGACAAGAGGTTTGAGGAGAGATTTGTAGATTTCAAGACATCGAGCCAGCCAATTCAGGATCAACGAGTTTCAAGTTAGTGGTTGTACCCTCCTGCAAAGTAGCCAAGGGTTCTTTTTTTGGATAGGGATTGTACGGATGGCCATACAAGGGGGTTTTGTGAGGGTGGGCCCCCCAGTGCGCAGGTGATCGAGTGTTTCATGCACACGAGTGTGTGATTGTAATTTGGAGATCCATGCACGGGGGTGCCCAAATGGGGAAAACACGCATGCATGGGATGTGCGCCTGTGCAAAGCACAATGACGCATCCATGCGCGACTGTGTTCCTGACAGTTGCGCTGGTGTGCACAACTCTGGAGAAAACAGGCGTGCTAGGGTGCACGTCTATTGATGTGACAGGGGTGCATGGGTGTGCCCCTATATTTCCAATAGTTGTGCATAAGTGCATGACTGTGGGCTGAATAGGCGTGCATATGTGTGCGCCTATGGGCTGAATAGGTGTTCATATGTGCGTGCCTGTGGAGAAAAAAGTTGTGCCTTTGAGGCAAAGCTAAAGGGTGTAAAAACTAATCGTTTTTGGATATTTTGTGATTTTATGAGTTGTGATGGACGATGAAATATTATCTATGTGATGTAGGAAACCATTCGACGATGTTGATCCACTGGAGGGAAAGGGACTAGGCATGCCTAAGAGAGGCGGTGAGAGATGAGGAGATGGTTGTACGTGGTGCTTTGGTAGCCTGTGGGCTGCTGAAGTTTTTTTAGTGCTCACTGGTGAGGGAACAAGAGTACCTTCTGCAGTTCCTGATTTCAATGTGGAGTCCATATTTGCATTGTTTCATCGTGCAAGGTGAGCACCTGACATTCTATACTATAGAGGATGTATATTTTTTGACTGGACTCCCTTTTCAGGGAACCCTTATACCTGTCGAGCATGTGGTGCCCAGAGATGGTCAGTTGGATGACCTAGCCCAAACATATTTTTCTGGAGAGGACTTCATGTCAGGGATAGTGGTGAGGATTGGGGTGATGGATGCCTTGGTTCATTGATGTGTTGCATCGATGATTGTGAGAGTTTATGGATCTCTTGCAACTCAGCTGATTAGTTGGGGTCAGCTGAGATTCATGGAGAGGGCACTGGGGGGTGGTCATTTTTCTTGGGGCTTCATGTGACACGCCAATATGATGGGGTAGTTCAACATGTGTCAAGTTACGGCCTCAGGGGAGTTTTCCTTAGGGTCCATCTTGGTAGCATGGTTTTTGGAGAGGGTGCCCATGTTTCACCCTAGAGTGCTATTGGACGCACCTAGTGTGTGAGAGCCATGAGTGAGGTAGTGGGCGGCGATTTTGGTTCGTCATGGTGGTGGGGATTGAAGCCATTATTTTATGGCTGAGGATGCATGGGTGTGGTGTCATATGCCATAGATCATACTCCAATTCCCATATAGTGGGGTGGATTTCTAGGATGACCCAGAGATGGTGTTGCCCCTGGGAGAGGTATTCGACCGCAGAGGTATGTGGATTTATTTGATGTTTTGATTTTTAGATAGTATAGCATGTTCTTTGTGTATATATGGATGTTGATTCTATCATTGTCTTGTTGTGTGTGCATATGTGGGACCTCACAAATGGGAGGTTGAGTTGGTCAAAGTGTCATCACATCAGGGGCCAGTGAGACCACCGCGGGAAGATAAACAGGTTGGGGAGAGACGATGGTGGGATGAGGATGGTGTGAGGCTGGTTGATGATGAGAGAGAATGTAGGAGGTGTCATTTTGATGACCCTAGTGCAGGGCCTTCTCATTCTACTCTGGCGGGGGCTGGGGGAGAGTTTGAGGATATTCGTCATCGCTTTGAGGTGGTATTATAGGGAGTGCATGAGGGCATGTAGTCATGTATTTAGGATGAGGGAGTCCTGGAGAAGTGTGTGGGAATTCTGACGGAGTGGTGGACCATGATATGCAGAGAATTTGTAGCGGGTGCAGCTATGACTGGGCGACTTCCCCCAGGACCTGCTGGGGGGGAACCTCCTCCCAAGAGAGGACCAAGTGGTGGAGATTTAGAAGTGCCATGAGTGCCCCTGTATAGCTATTTTTTCATAGGATTGCAATCCCATTTTGTATAGGGTGATGGGACACCAATTTTGTATTGATAGGGGTGAGGTGGTTCACCTACCTATGGATGTTGTATATGTACTATTTTTTGTAAACATTGATGGCACATTTGACCAATATATATATATATATATATATATATGGATATACATTTTGGGATCTTTGTGGTGTTCACATGTGTTGATGTTTTTTGGTTATGATGTCTAATTTATATGTTGTGACAAAATTTTGATGAGTTATGTATGTGTAATGGTAACTTGATGGGATAAATGCCAATATAACACTAGGTTAGGAATATTATTTGTTGTTTGATTAAATTGCCTTGGAATATGTGTGAATGTGATTGAATCAAAATGTCGAGATAAAAGTCTAACTTGTAGGTATTTGCGGAAGAGGCATGGATCACATACACGGTACACATTGTTGAGCTAGAGGACGATGATTTGGGAATCTAGTAAGATGATAAGGTGACAAATATGGAGACTACTGGCCTTGGCAAGGAGGCCAATGAAGGTTGTGTATTCTGCTTGGTTGTTTGTAGTTGAGCCCAGGCATATGTCGTTGGAGTGGAGCAGTTCATGTGAGGTGGTATAGAGGGACCAAACAACCAAAGAAAGATTTTGTGTCCAACGGCTAGCTCCGTCGACATAACCGATGTGGAAGGCCAATGGAGGAGGCATCTGTCAATAACACAAATGATATATTAGATGCAATATATGGAGGGAAAATAAGACTAAAAACTTTACAAAAAGAGAAATCCTAGTGTAGCATGGATACGCTCAGGCATAAAATTTCTTTAAGTACAACCCGTTGACGAGTTCCTTGAGGGGGTGGACTTTGGGAGAGGTCAGGATGTATGTTCCTTTAGTGAGGCAATGTTGGATGATGTAAGGTCCATGCCATAATGAATCAAACTTGCCATGGCTGAAGGTATCGTGAGCGATATCGTAAGCAAGGATGAGGTCGCCTTCATTCAATGATCGAAGGTTGACATGGCAATCAAACGTGGCCTTCAACCATTTTTTGGATGCCTCATTGTTCTGTAATGAATATCAGTGGTCTTCATCCGGTGACTCTAAGTTCAACAAACGTTGCTCCATTGGAGCAGTTTCGGGTAATATCTCAATAGCGGTGTGTAATGTGGGGATTTCACATTCGATGGGGAGAGTGGCCTCGACCCCATGGACAGGATTAAATTGTATGAAACCAGTGGTAGTTTTAACTGTTGTGCGATAATCCTACAGTGCGGAAAACAACATATGATGCCAATTGGTCTTATGTTCGTTAACTGTACACTGTAACATGGTTTTGAGGACCTTGTTGACCGCCTCTACATGTCCATTGGACTGAGGGTATTATGGGGAGGCGAACTCGTGGCAGAAGCCTAACCTGGAGGAGAGTTCGATGAAAATATCATTCTCGAAGTGTTTCCTATGAACGAAGACTAGCTGTAGGGGTCTCCAAAGAGGGAGATGACATGGTTCAAGAAAACATGCACTATAATGTCAGCAATGTTGTTGAAGGTGGGCATGGCTTCAACCCATTTGGTGAAATAATCGACTGCCAGGACAATGTATTTGTGTCCATTGCTAGATGGAGGGTTGCAAGTCATGAAGTCTATGCCCCATATGCAAAAGGGGTTGGAAGTAATGACTGGGTGGTGAAGAGTAGGTGTTCCTCTCACTTTGTTGGCATATAGCTGACATTTTTCACATCGCTTCACAGCATGGATGCAGTCGTGAAACAATTTGGTCCCAAAATATCTTGCTCGAATGATTTTTTGGGCGGTGGAAATCCCTGAGAGGTGGCCACTGCATGCACTATTGTGGCAGTCATTCAAGACCCACTCGGCTTCATCAATGGTCAAACATCGACGAAGTATCGTGTCGACCCCTCGCCGATATAAGATATCACTAATAAGGATGTATCGAGGGGCCTGGTGTCGAATACGTCGATGATCATACCTGGAGAGTTGGTTTCCAAATTTCTGTGTTTAGAGGTAGACAAGGAGATCGTCGTACCAAGGGTCATCCGAAGGGATGAAAAAGATATGTTCCTCAAGGAAATCGATATTGACAGGAGAGCTAGTAGCATTGGAAGGAAATGTTGTAATGAGTTCGGCGAGGATGAGGGATTTCTTTCTCTTGGGTGCTGAAAATTTGAGGTCGTACTCCTGAAGGATGACGATCCATCGGGAAAATTTGCCATTAATTTGCTAGCGACTGAGAAAGTATTGAATTAGATTGGAATCTTCTACGAACTTGGTAGTTCGAAGCATGATGTAATGGCGTAGTTTCTAGACTGTGAGGACAATCGCAAGGGCAACTTTCTCTTCGTGATTGTATTTCAAGGGTGGCCCTGAAAGGTTTTTACTAACATAGTAAATGAAATGCTCCTGGTTGTCATCCCCTAATTGGACAAGAACACCTACTACGGAGATGACTGAGGCTGATAAGTAGAGGATATAGTCGCATTCACAGTCGGGTGGACTAATCAACGGGGCATTGGAGAGGGCCGCTTTGAGATCATCAAAAGAAGTTTGGGCATGTTCATCCCATTGTAATGGGATATCATGACGTAAGAGGTGAAGGAAACCATGTGCCTGAGTGGTGTAATCAAGGAAAAAGCAGCGTAAAAAGTTAGCTTTTCCTTGTAATATTTGCAACTGGCATAAATTATGGGGGGGGGGGGNATGATGTCTTGGACCTTGAGGGGGTCTACTGTGATGTCGTGTTGGGAGATGATGAACACAAGGAGGTGTCCAGAGGTGATGCAGAATACACACTTGAGGGGATTCAAGTGGATATTGTACTGACGACACCTGTGAAAGACAATGTGTAAGTCATTGAGGTGTTGAGTGCATTTCTTGGATCGAGCAGTAAGATCGTCCAAGTAGGCGAGAATGATTTGAGCCAGATCATGAAAAATGTATGTCACGACGCATTCAAAAGTGGCTCCAGTGTTCTTGAGGCCAAAAGGCATGACATGATATGAAAAAGTACCCCAAGGGGTATTGAATGTGGTTTTTTATTGATCGGTTGGGTGGATCTGAATTTGGTTGTAGCCAGAGAAACTGTTCATGAAGGACAAAGCTTCGTGGTCAGCGCAATCATCAATAATTTGGTCGATAAAGGGCATTGGAAAATTGTCTTTGGGACAAGCGTGATTGAGATTGTGAAAGTCCATACAAACACAGATACTCCCTATTTTTCATTAATGGGGATGGGGTTGGAGACCCATGATGTATATGCGATGGGGTATATGAACCCTGCAGCGTGTAATTTGTCAATCTCGACTTTGATGGTTTCCACTTTGGATGAGTGTAATGGACGATGCTTTTTTCATACAGGTGTGATATCATGCAATGTGTCTATACGATGTTTGACAATAGAGGGATCAAGGCTATCCATCTTTGTGTATGAACAAGAAAAAATGTCCCGGTATTCCTGGAAGAGAGATTTGTAAGTGATGATTTCTTCATGAGAGCATGTGACACTGATGTTGATTTCCTCTATGATTCCAGGTTTAATGGAAATATCAATTTTTACGGTGGGGGAAATGTTGGCCATATTTCCTTCTTCAAAAGTGTTGGGGGCAGGGATAGGGTTATTGAACCAATCTATATGCCCTGAGGGGAGAAAATATTTTCTTTCGATTGCATATATGGGGCCTTGTTTGGGAGGCGCAAAGGCTTCTTGTGAAAGAAAGAGTGATATGTGATGGAGTGGATCCCATGGGCAAGCGAGGGAAGTTAATTCCTCGAGGATGTATTCTTCATAGTGGAACTGTCGCGAATATAGTGGATCTAGGGGAATAACACTGGGGACTATCATCGTGTTGTTATGTTCTGGTGAGGAGGTAGGGTGAATGACACAAGGGGTTTGCACAGGTTTTCTCGAAATAAACCAAATATCGAGGTACTATGGGTTAAAAATGGTAGTCAGGCATAACATTTTCATGGGGAAATGAACTGGAGAATTAGGGGGATTTGGGAGAAAATCCCCATATAAACTATCCAGGAACCATGGGGGATTCGGAAGTGCCTCAGGCTCAGGAGAGAATATACGAACAACATTAGGTGATGGAGTAGGGATAATTATCGGTTCTGTTGGCAATGGGGGGGGGTGTAGGAGTTTGAATAAAGGCCATGTGGTGACATCTATATTCAATAACCATGGGACATTGATATGTGACGTGATCAAGTGATTCACAAAGAGAGCAAGGACATCTCATTTTTTCATTGATTGAGGTCGTGACATAGTGGATGTTAGTGACATGTGTGTGAGATGATGGGGATGGTAGGGGTTTTTGTTGAAAGCTCTGGTGTACGGTTGTTAGCATCTACTGAAATTGAGGTAGCATAGGGCAGTGGTGGGTGTAATGGCCATACTCTAAGAAGATGGCACACATGAATTTGGTTCACATCCCTTTGGTAGGTGTAGAGGATGTAATGATAGAATTAAATGAACTGGAGGAAACAATGAGTGGTGGCATCGCCGAAGGGAATTGAATTAAAGTGCACAGATCGAGGAGAGACAAGCATTTATTGGTGGGGTGTCCTTCTTTCTCACATAGTTCACAAGGAGGTTAAACTCATGGTGGAAGTGGGGCGACGAGATCTTTCTTCTTTCGTCTTCCTCTAGCTATAACAGTGGTGCTAGTGATTGCGGGTGTGCATGGTGTGGTGGGAGTAAGTATGGGGATATGCATCAGGATTCCACATGTTTGGGAAGGGAGGGATGGTTGAGGGACCATCTCAGGTGGATGTAGATACCATACTGGAATTGCCAACACCATATTGAGAAGGGTAAGCATTGCAGCTACCTATAAAGCTTGCACACCCGACGGGGGGTAAAAGAAGGGGATTTGAGTAATGGTTTGGGGGACTATGTCCCAAACTAGAATGTGGCCCTGGGGGAGGGTGTAATCAGGAACATGGGGAGATGGAGGGTTCTCAAGGGATTCCTGAGGAAGGATCTCTGCAACTAGTGGGACGTTAGATAGTAATGAAGCCTCTGTGGGAGGAAGGGTATCTCTAGTTTCTGTTCCATTGGATGAGATGACACATACTTGTGCTGAGGGATGTATGAGAAAAGGTGCTCCATGCTATGTCCTTAGCAAGGATGGGTCTTTGAAAATTCCAGGACCCATCTTGATGAGTGGATAGGCATCGGGATTAGTGTGGACAAAAGGTACGATGTTATCAATGTTGGAGGAAGGGTTGGGATTATAATGTGATACTTGGTTGATGGTGATGATCTTCCCATTGTGGGGTAACATCATTTTATGAAACACAGAAGAGGCCACAGTCTTCATCGCATACATGTAGCTACGCCCAAACAAGACGTTGTAATCTAGTGGAGCATCGATAACTTCAATGTCAATGAGGATAGTTTTTCCCCTGAGTTCAATAGGGACATTTTGAAAGAGCCTTTCAGGAGAGGATGGATGTCCATCATAATCTCTAAGAGTGATGGCTGATGGTATGAGCTCAGGGGAACCCAGTTTTTTCCATATGGTTTTGGACATGATGCATGTGGATGCAGCTTCATCAATGATGCAGCGATGAACTGTGATGTTCTTGATTTTAACTGGTATTTGGAAAGCGACCAGAGTGGGGATATGGGGTTCCCCACTATCAAGATCAAAGGTGATGAGACGCATGTCTGTAGGGTTGACTGCCCCCAAGGAAGAAAGTAGTGACTTTCGTTGAGTAGGAAAGGTTTGAAGGACTTCTAAAAATGACATGGCAGCAAGAGATTATACCAAGTCATCGACCAAACTGTAATTGTGTGTTGCCTTAGCCTGAGGGTTGTTGACATTCCGTCATAATGGGATGCGAGGAATAGGAAGGGGTGGTTCAGTATTAGGGTGAGGAATCATCAAAGGTGGTCTAGTTGTGATTGGGGATGCTTCTGAGGTAGTGGGAGCAGAGTTAGGGGGTGTTTTGTATTGACGACTACATGTTTGTAGAAGGACTTCTTCCTCACTAGTGAGGAGGATAGTGCAATCTTTAGGAGTGCCTAGGTTGGGATATTGTCCCATTTGTGGTGGTGCAGGATGCATATCATGTTGGGTGTTCATCACCCCTTGGTGTGGTATGGGGTTTTGTAACATAGTTGGGGGGGGTTGCTACACATATTGTTGTGGGGCCTACTGGGGAGCAGGCGGTGTTGGGGGATGTGGTCCATTTCCAGATTATTTCATCCATTTAAAGTCAGCAATTTGAGGGAAATGGTGAGTATAATGGCCATACTCACTGCAAAGGGCACAAGGGAAGTTTGTCTGAAGATTTAAATTGTTCTTCCCTTGGCGTTTGTTGTTATTTACCCCTTGGGGATTCTGGTTCCCTTGATTCTGGTTACCCCCGACAGTTTGGTTCTGTTGGGGGTGGTTTTGGTTCCCTCCTACTCCTAGATTATTATTGTTTCATTTTTTTCCTTTCTTTTTGGCATTGTTCGACTGATGGGTTGGATTTTCCGTATTCAGCTGTTCAAATTTTTGATATTGCTAAACAGGAGAGGGATGAACAAAATTAACCCCAACGTATTGGTGTCCTGGTGGTGGAGCCATGGGTTGTGGAGGGCCAGGAAATGGAAAGTACGGATTATTTTGGGGTAATGATCTGTAAGTTACATAGGAAGGCATGGCTCTTTCACTAGTGCTTAGGGTGTAAGAATATGTAGAGGGGGTACTAGAACTTGTATGGGTTGTTGGGCATACTATGGGTTCGAGTGGTGGTCCACTGATGGGTGGAGGAAGGGAAACATGGTATGATTATTGATAAGGGGGAGGAGGATAATAAGAAGGTCTGCCATATGCCGATGGATATTGAGGTGTTCCATACATAGGTGGTTGTTGGAGGTGTGAATTTTTGTGTGTAGTGGTACAAATCAATCCATCTTCTAAGTGAGACATCCCAGGTTTGTCTTGGTTGAATGGCACGGGTCTCGGGGCATCAGGTAGTACTGTATATACGTGTCATGATTATGAATAAATGAGTTCAAATTGTTGAGCCTTGCTGATGGATTCTTCTTCCAATTGGGGGATGGTGACAGCTACATCCTTAGCAAGGAGGGAAACAAGTGATTTGAGAAACCAATTGAGGCATTGTTGCTTGGTGGCTTCTTCTTTGCATAGACTACGTCATCTATGCCATTCATGAATATGGTCAGCGATGTGTGTAGCAGAGGTTTGTTTAAACTCCGAGAGTAGTTCGAGACCATTATCATGACGGATTGGTAGTTGAAAGAAGGTCAAAAAGGCTTTGGCCAAAGATTCATAGGTCACAAGGGACCCGAATTTTTCTTCTACAGACCACTTAGCTAATGGGCCAGTGAGCGTGCATTGGAATAACCTCAACTGAACAGAGTTATCCATGATGTTGTTTGAAGAGCACCATAAATGGAAGGACATGATATGGTTGGTTGGGTCATCTCCCACTTTTCCTTCAAAATTGGGAATGTCTGAAAGGGGTTTGGTAGGCATTGTGGTCCATGTGGGGTCATGCAAGATAGGATCATTGGTGAGCTTAGTCAGATCTAGTATTTTGAGGGAAGCCAAGTATGGAATTTGGGGTGGCGATGGAGGTTTAATTCATGTCATGGTGGGAATGGTTTGTGTACCTAACCCATGAGGAGGGTTAGTTCCAACCATGGTGTGAGTGTTGTATGTCCCTGACCCTTGACGGGGGCTAGGTGGGGTTGTACTTCCTCCTGGGGAAGAAGTGTGCCCCCCGCTTCCTTGTAAAGTAAAGTGGGTGGATGGTTGACCTTGGGAAGTGGACCCAAGTAAAGTGGAACCAAGAAAAGCGGATCCCATGATGGTATCACTCACAGGAGTGTGAGAAGGTGGAGTCGATGAGTTGGCAAGACTAGGAACTCCCCCTAGAATGGGAGGGAGATTTAGCAAGCATCTGGAACAACGGGGATGTTGTGAGTCCCCTATGATGTCTGACTAGAAAAGTGGATGTGTGAAAATGGTGATGAGAGCAATAAATGAACAAGAGTCTTTGTTTATGATTTTTTTGGACCTTCATAATATACCTCACAATCGCATGTAATCACAAGATCATCATACATAAATCAATTGATAAGAAGCATACATGTGGGTAGGTGGTTTTTGTCCTCGTGGGAGAACAAAGAAAACAAATGTGCGTGTCCTAAAAGACGTAACGTCCTTCCTCTCAAAATAGAACTAGACCTTCCAATAGCACTCAACAGTGGGGTCTGAAGCCACAGAAAGAGGAACTAGTGAAGGATGTACTAATTAGTTATAATGAGGGGTAGAGGGTGCATATCCTGAAAGAGCTGGAGATATTTCCCAATAGCCACAAAAAATATGATCAAGGTGCAATTGCATCCCAAAATTGCCACCTGGGTAGATATCCTAAAATTTGGTCACTAGGTACCTCGGTCAAAGTGCATCATTTAGATTTTTTGCCTAAGAAATGGGTCATGGGATGGATCGCGTCCAAGAGGTGGGTGCCTCAAGGGGGAATGCACATAACAACTAGACCTCGGCCTTCAACCCTTCACTGGTATCTCCCTACCTTATGGTGTTAGGAACACTTGACTTGGAGGATTTTAAAGTTCCCTATTTGAGAACTTCTATTGTTTGAAGATTTGAGAACCAAATAACGGGGAGTTATTTGGATGCCTATCCCCGAGATTCTACCTAGACTAAAAAAATTATTTTGGCACCTCATGTGGAGGAAAACTTAGTGATTTTTTAGAAAAAATTTAGATGTGGATGTTTGAGATATTGGAGGTGTGAACCAATCTCGTTGAAATTGAGTGGGAGTGGATAGTCTCGTTAAGAAAAAGGGGTGGGGCATTTCAAAATCCCTTTGGAGGAAACTTACTTCAACCTCCATGATTTTCTAGATGAAGCTATGTGAGTGAGTAGTGACTTTGTGTATGAACAAGTGAAAGTGTGCCAAATTTTTAATAATTTAGGTGTCACCTTGATGCATGTGGACTTTGTGTGGTCCTTACAAGTCTTGATTACCTAATTTACTAAATTCTATTGGTACAACCTTGCGGAATTTTAAAGTCCCTAGAGAACTAGCATGTGGACATATGGGTCCTTACCAATCATTTAACTCCCTAGTGTGATTTAATCTAAGAAAGCTTCAAAAACTATCCTAGATTGTGGAAATGTGGGCATGTATGGGCCCATTACAAAACCTTTAAACTTCCCTAGTGATTTGATCTAAGAAAGTAAATTCAAAACTATCCTATCTTTGTAGAATGTGGGCATGTATGGGCTTTTTAAAATTTTAAGATTTTTTTTGAAAAGAAACTAACAGGAGTCCCGAAGGGGTTGTTGTGCTCTCCTAAAGATTTTTTCTTTAAAGGATATGAAATTTTCCCTCAATCATTTTTCTTATTCTCAAGATCGCTTTATGGTGCGAGAGAAGAGCATACTCAAATATTGACATTCAATTTATGGTCCCAATGCAAGTAGTTATATTTGTGATATATAATGATTCTAGCTTATCTTTAATCAAAGCAAGCCATCCATGTGGCAAAAATGAAAGAAAAAAGAGGATAAATATGGATTTTAACCCCCTAAGTGCCTATGTTTTGACTAATCTTTCATGTGGAGAGGGAATCTAACTGTGGTGCATATTACAATATGCATAGAATCAAACTTATGAAGGCTATGGGCCTCCAACAAATCACAAAAACCATTACAATGTATGATTTTATGGACAGATGTGCGGGTCACAGAGTAGACAGAGGCGCATTGGGCGCCAATGCACAAATGGAAAACGACATTTTGGCACAGTGTGCAGAATGCGCTGAGAAACACAATGGGTTCGGCACACGTTCTCGGAAGACATGATTGTGGGTTAAAAAACCTGTGCACTTTATGTTACATGGTCGTGAAAGAAATTTCGAATGAAATTATCTTAGCTTAGCTCTGAATTTAGCTTTTTGCAGGCAGGCATGGGCCGGTTATGGTTCCTACAAGTTAAATAAACCAAAATGAAGTGCTCAAACAACCCAAATGGGGGGGGGAATTGATACCAATCCCCAGTGGAGTCACCAATCTGTTGCATCCCTTTTATCACCTAAATGAACAAAATAAGGACGCTTACAAGTCCAGTTGGGTTAGCTGGACAAGACAACAATGAATGCAAGAGTTAGAAACATCAAGCATAAGAAATAAACAAATAACTAATGTTAATAACAATAAAGGAAACTAAACTAGAGTGCATAAGAGAAATAGAACAAAAATTAAACAACATGCATACCACCAATGGATAAGTTGTATTAGTGGAAAAACACCAAAGAGAAAGGGAGACTTATGGGTCCACTTTTCCACCAAGGGAGGGCTCTTGAACCCCCAATGATTGAGCTCTTCTTACAAGTAACAAACTAAAAGGAAATGGTGAAGAAATCCAAAGCCCATCCACTCAAGAGGTGATGTGAATGGCTAAATGAAATGGTTCTTGTATGCTCTTGATTGGAAAAGAGGATTCTCCAAGAGAATATAGGTAGCATAAGAATACAAATGAATTCCTTGAAAATATAGTGCAGCCATGGCCTCCTTTTATAGAAAAGATTTGAGGGATTATTTAACCAGTCTTCAGTGTGAACAAGGGGTTCTTTAGGGTACCCTTAGGTCTTTGACCAGCCCCCCACTCGGATTTGGGTGTCAAATCAACTTGGGAGATGAACCAGACGTGGGTGGAAGGCTGACCAAAATCATAAATGCATCGTTCTGAGGTGTGCATGGATTTTTACGTCCACAGTCACGCATCAGGCGCATATGCTCTTTTTTGGCGTTATTCGACTGTCGCACGTGCACGCGCTACCTTTGTATCCTTAGCGCATGCTGATTTTTTAACCAGTTGTATAGTTTTGTGCCCTTTGGAAATGCATTTTCTGGGCCATTGATGAAATCATGGGTGTTTGAAGATGCTGGATTCCTATAACCTTTTGCGGACGAAATTCCAGTGATAACATGAATTCTTTGAAATGTGTGACAACTACTCTGGAAAATATCACTGGTCCATTATTCAACCCAAGTTGCATAACTTTGTATTGGTAATGACCCCATTCTATCGCAAAGGTTGTCTTATATTGGTCTTCTTGCACAATCATGATCTGGTGGCATCTTGAGAATCCATATGTAAAATAATAATCCTCCTAACCCCCTACATTCTCCAACACTTTATCTGTAAATGGGGTAGGAAAAGGGTCGTGTAAACATGCATTGTTCAACTTTATCATATATACACATGTCCTAATTCCTCTTGTTTTCTTTTCTTGAACCACAATTGGGATGATCCACTATGATTCTTCAATAGCTTCTATAATTCCATATTCTAACATTTTTTCGATCTCTACTTTTACTTTCTAATTGTATTTTAGATTCATTATGTAGGGTCTTTGTCACATGAGTTTCACATGTGGTTTTAATGGAATCTTCATTTCTCCTAATTGTCCAACAATTCCTTTCATATATGAGAATGTCATTGGAAACAGATCCTAGTACTCATGCAGTAAGTCAACAATATTATCAATTGTTTCCTCGCTCTAGTAATCTACTATGTTTGCAAACTTAGTCTTATCCTCTATTCTAGTGTTCTCTCTATACATTCTTAGGGGTTTCACATAGATATCTTACTCAAGTTATGGTCCCTCTACTTCACGCTCCCCTTCAGTCTCTGATATCTACAATTACCTTGGATCTTCTTTATCTTGGACCTCCTCTACAACATTATAACAATGCATGACCTCTTCAACTGTCACATTGACTCTAGGTGTACAATACAAAGGTACTGACCCCAACAAGTCCTTTGATGCAAACATATTATTCCCGATAACCTTCAATGTTGATTCAATCAAAGGATTATTATTATTAAAACTAAACATTAACTTGAAGTTCTTGGTCAATTCTTCCAAATTATATCCCTTGTTGGCACAAGGGCAGACCCAGGGTTCAACGCTACAACAACACACCAACAAATCCCTAACTATCGACCCTTTTGGCAACACCTGTGAAGCAAATGGAGTCTCACCCGAGGTCGTGGCACAGTTGGCTGTAGGAATAAAGTGTCTGCAACCTTAGCTAGGAAACAGATCTTTGATTATACAGCTTACTAGAGCACTTAGCATATAACATATGAAAACATCAAGAAAAAGCACAAAGTACATAACATAGAGTTTATGTGTTTCACCCCCACCGTGGGGCTATGTCCACCAACTCTTCTTCTTTATTGTCTTCATTCAATCGGTTACAAGAACAGAGCCTCAAAACCCTTACTCAACACATGACAGAAGATCTATGCGGCTTGCTAGATCCTTCTTCCTTGCGTTATAGCACAAATCCTTCTAGAGTCTTTCATAGGGACTTTCACTCATCTCTACAAGTCTCATACAGTATGCACAAAGCACTTACAATCCTTTGATCACATATCTCTAGCACTTATCCATTCTTTTAGCACTTAGCACACCGGCCTCTTTCTACATTACCTATAATTCTATATATACATTACAAAATAGGCCTAAACATGGGTAAAACCATGGGTTGACATCCCATTCCTGTTACATATTCCCAAAAACCCAAAAAGGGGGCCAAGATCCCATGATCTCCGCTTCAACTTGCGCTCCTCCTTCAATAGGCTGTCGAAGTCCAAAAATAGGTCAACATGACCAAGAAATTCTCGAAACTTGGTCAAGGGCCAATAGGCCCCCAACACTCACCTTTGACTCATCCTGAGTCACTCTGGTCTGAGCAATTTTTCCTCGAACGCCTCGAGCTTGGCTCGAGCTTCTTCAACTTGTTGCTTTGCTATGGTCTCTTGTTCAGTGAACTCCTAGATCAGTGTGTCATTCACTAGTCCTTCTAGGTGTTGTTTTGTTGTGAGGAAGACCTAGTATAGCTCTCCTCCTTGGCTCTCGACCTCTGTAAACAACAGGCATGCCTTATCTTTCATAGGTTGAAGTCATTGAGTGAATTCCATCACTTTGCTTTCAAACATATGGATCTGTTGTTGAGTTGTAAAATGTTCATGAGACCTCTTCATTCTGTCTACAACTGACAAATCCTTTAGCTGGGCCTATAGTGTATCTATGTTCTGCTTCACTTCTTGGAGCTGCGACTCAAGTGTCTACAATTCCAAGTTTTCAGTGAGATTTTCATAGGTATGGGAACTATGGTTACTGAGATGCTTGCACTCTTAGGAAAGAGATTTTAGTCTATCAATTGTGCTGCGGGCAGTTGCTTCTCTTTGGTTCCTTATCTCCTGTGAGGTTTCAGGTACTGCGCGGAGCTCTAAGTCGGTGATGCGTTGCGGTATATTCTGGATTACCTATTCCAGTTGTGCCACCTGCTGTGGAACTTGTTCCTCAGTCTATACTTCAACGATTGTCACAGAGTGAAGTGCTTTGTTGACCCTTTCCTTAACTTCAAGTTGCATGGTGAGAAATTGTTCCTTGCTTTGTTGTAGCTCTTCTTTTTCTTCATCCCATTTTTCTTGTAGAGTGATATTTCCTCGTTTTGCAGCACTTCGTTGCTCCTCAAGGTCTTTCTATACTTGTGCTAAAGCCTAGGTGTCTTGTGCTGTCTCTTCGTGAGCTCGTCAAAGGTGAACCCCAACTATATCATCAATGTGGTGTAGTTGAGTGGGCTCATCACCTAGTTTTGGTATTCCAACTATTAGGGGTGCAGTGGATACTACGCAACTGGACTATAGTTCTTGCTGCACTCCTTGGAGTTCATCCTTAATCTGAATGAACACCTCCTCCTGCTTAGCTTATTTCTTCTCTTCTATCTCCAATGAAGCATCATTCAGTGTTGCAACGATGAATTTGAAGTTGTCTGAGGTGAGGGTGGTCTCGAATTTGGTTCTGGTTGCTTTCATTTTCTTCCTTGAAGAAGGTTTTAGAGGGGAAACCTTCCTTTTCTTTGAGGGATCCTCCTCGTCTCTTGGCGGTGTGACCTCACCTTTCTTCGGTTCAACTTCTACGCCATCTATTTCTCTACCATCTCCTCCTTGATCTGTTGATATGGAAGCGGTCTTCACAGATGCCTTGTCTAAATTGTGGACCTCTTCAGTATTCTTTATCTTTCTAGGTCCCATTGTATCCGACACAGTTTCAGGGCTGTCAACATCGAACATCTCTGCAGGGTCCGCTAAAATAAGGAGGTCCGCTGACCATTCCTTGGTAATATCCTGCAAGTCATCCTCCGTTAACTTGTAGTATGACTGCAACTATTTTTTATTCTCATCAGTGTGCACTGTGATATAGATAAAATGGCAGTCCGTGCTAAATTTAATCAAGGGTCTAAACCCATGGAGTGTGTTCGGGGTTATGCGAGGCTTAGACTAGATAGTAGTCTTCAACTGGTTGTAATAGGTGTGGAAGACGAAATTTTATTGCAACTCTTGTTCATGTCGTTGGAGTACCACAACGTACTGAAATTCGTGTCCATTGATTCAAATGGATCGATGTCCAGTAAGGTTTCACCTTTTTGGATCTCCCATGCAGTTAACGTGATTAAGATAAAAATCCAGCTGAAGTGTAATTTGTACCCCTGATCCTACGCTTCCCTGCAATCTAGTTCTATTTGGTTCACAAGGTACTTCACCCAATTAATTTGTAGTTCCTCTACACCCTTCCCTGCGAGGTCGACTGTGAATCCAGTTACTTGGGTCGATCAGTTCTTGCGAACTATCTCACCTGCGATCAATTGACATGTAAGGCACACTGCGCCACTCTGGATAGAGGCTACCTTCTAGCCTCATGTGCCCTTATCTACATTGTCATAAGTATCCTTTACCCTCTGGGCAAGAGCACGATCTGCGTTCTTTTTGGGGTAGAATTCTTGTGGGTCAGGGCCTTGCATGCTAAGCCATGTGATCCGATTGATCAAAGTAGGATCCACTGTGATGTGGTGGTTACACTATAAGTATCCTCCATGATAGTAGGAAAACAACAAATTGATGCACCCGTTCACTTCTTGATGCCTCCTGAAGTGAGGAATCTTCATTATGTTAAGAAGTGTGGACTACACGAGGTTCATGGTCCACTTTTGGGGAATGACCTTTGAATTATTTCCCTTGGTTCTAGTCAGATACTTATATGGGGCTATCATATTATACACTTTCTTTTTGCCAAGGTTGAAGTCACTAAACTTCAACGCTGCGATCTTATCATGATCTGTGTGCACTGCACATATCCCCTTCAGAAGGTATGCAGTGACCAATTCATATTCAAAATATCAGGGCACACTGTCTCGATTTATTGTGTCACTTAGAGGTGGTAGATAAACAGGTAGAATGCTTGGAATCAGCTTAGCATTCACGATATCATCTCTATGCTTCGTTCATTTCTCATCAGTTGGCCGGGATGGTCTGACTCATGCAGTGGATGGGGAGACCTGCCATCCTCTCGTCGAAGATGCTTGTAGAACTGTAGACGCTCCTCTCTCTGACATGACTCTCTTTTTCATCAAGTCGATTAAAAATTCCTCAGCGGCTTTCTCTGCAGAGCTCAATACTTCCGACATATGCACTCAGGGTAAATAATTTGTGGTATCGAAGAAAAAATCAAACACGGTAATGAGATAGAGAACGAGAGAACAATGATCACTGTATAAACTTGGCTTAGTCTGTGGGATCAAATTATTTATTGGAAAAAGTGTTCTCAGTGCATGGTGCGACGAGATAAATAGGTAATTCAACAATGGTTGGTGTTGGTCCTAAGTCTGTACTTAAGGCTTAAAAGTACAGTGTCAAGGCATCCGAAAGTGGGTGAAAGATGGGTAAGAGATTAACGTCAACACGGTAAAGGAAACTAGGGGAGATTCCTACGTTGGCATAGTCTAGCTTCCAACTGTTCCTGAGTATTTATATCTTCTTCAATGGCCGCCCATGAACGTTCAAGTTCGTCCCAGTTATTAGCAGTTTTAAGGATTATGTCAAAAACATTTAAGGCGATATGCGCTTGGTTCGATAGTCCGAGTTCAATATTAGGTTGTGTCGCTACAGGGACAGTCATGGAGGAACAGTAAGATTAGGAAAGGATTTAAAGAGAGATTAAATGTTGTCTTGATTTGGTCGAAATAAAGAGAATTTTACGCTTTTGGAATAAAATAGAAATGCAAATTGAAGGCTCTTTCCCGTAACTATATTATATTTTATATAAAGGTGTGAGGTGAGAGAAAAACATTTAGCTGCATATAACACAAGGTTCCTGTCAAAGAGAAAACTCACATATAAACATAAGCGGAAATTAGTAAGAAAATAACTGACGTAGCAAAGAATATACGTAGAATTCTGAAAGTGCAGATTGGTCTTACACCCGCTGATAGTTGGTGTAGAGGAAAGACAATAAACAAATACAGAAAACCAGAATCCTTTTGTTATAGTAGTGGTCGTACTAAAGTATAACAAAGCACATCAATTATGAATAATGGAATGAAATGAAATATGAAATACAAAGAAACAAACTTGTAACATAGTCTTGACGGAATCGAGAATCTCTATATTTGCTTATATTAACGTCTCGAATGCAAAAAACTCTATTAACATCGACACAAAAAAAAAGGTCCATCCCTTTCTTTTTCTTTCTGATATATATTTATACAACTTTACAAATCAGTTAGAATCTCAATGGTTTCACAAATTCGGTTACAACCGAGAGGAGCGCAATCACTCCCTTTCTCCTACTCTATTTTCAATTGGTTCCAGGTGCTTGTCTTCTCACAGATTCGGTCCAGGCGTTACATTTTTCCACAAACTGAGATACGAGCTGCGAGGGTTTCTCTTGATAGCTAGCCCTGGCGAAGTAACATTGTCGGGCTAACTTCTGCATCTTGTCTCCCATTTGTGCATCGACGATGTCGAGGGAACTTAGTTGTGCGCTGGGTTGGATTAAGTGTTTGTCAACTTGAGCCATGTCTACCCTGTCCATCTGAGAGATATCATCCTAATCTCTCTCATCCTTCTCTTTCAGATCGAGCGATATCTGTTCTACATTCATTTGCATTAATGTCTCTGCATCGCCTCCACTCTCCATACCCAATAGCTCGCCATCTATAGCATTGAAGGATTCTTCTAATGAATTGGTTACTTTTTGGGCCTATTCCTTGCCTAGGGTAATGTTATGCTCCCAATCTTTCAACAGGATGTTACCTCTAGTTTGTTCTGAGATAGTGAGTCCAGGAGAACCTGTCGAAACTCTGTTGTTCGTAGCTATCACCACCTCCTGAAAGGCGACCCGAGCTGCTTCTGCATTCCTTTCTCTAACAGTCAGGTTCTCGGAAATCTGATGCATCAATAGGCAATCCTCTCGAATCACTCCCACTTTATCTAGCAAACTTTGTTGTGCAGAAGAGATCCTGCTCTGAATATCGATCGCTCGGGATTTAAACCCCTCGACATCGATCACCGTGCTTTCAGCAACCTCTACCTGAGCCTGTAGCTCTGTGATCATAGTCCTCTGTTGACCCGCCTGTATCCGACCATCTCGGATCACTAGATGTGCTTTCTCCAGCATGGCTTTGAGCACTTCTATTTCATTTTTGTCGGCCACTCTAGCCTATTCTATCTCCATGCTGGCCTGACCTTTAGCATTTTCTGTGGCTGTAGCCAATCTAGCCTCGAGGGTCCTGATTAAGCGATTTTTCCTTTTTAGTTGGTTATTCAAAATCCCAACTGAGAATTGATTTTCCGAAGCGTATGCCCCCAGTGTTCCTGCGATTTCAATGGCGAGTTGGTCACTTTTCTTATTTTTGCCATCTGTCATGATTTTATATTTTTTCGCAGTGGACTCTCCCTCTTGATAGAACTCTCTTTTCACTACCGCCTTTCTCTTTTTATCAAAAAATAACTCATTTGGAGGGAGTTCCTCGGCTCTTATGGGCCTCAGTTCTTCATCAAATATCCATCCCTTGCTGACATTTCCCTGTGCTGACTGCAAGGGTGTGACCGAGGTGATGGGCTCTCCTATTTGTTTTGCCGACTCTTTTGGAGTATTGACAAGGTTCTACTCCTTTGGCATACCTGGAGCTTCTCCTTCAGTCTCGGGCATCTGTTTCCTCGGTGGGTCTAGAGTTTTTTATTCAGCCTCCAAAATTTGTTTGCTTGGCCGGTCCGGAGTCTTCTCTTTTGCTTCGGGATTGCTCATTTTCTCCCCTTCCTGATGTTGTCCAAGGTTAGAAATTATGTCTGCAGAATCTTCAACATCCTTCTGTTTTTTCTCGGCAACGGCCGAACCTCCCAACACAACGGGGAGACATTTTTGTCTATGTTCCTGGAATTTTAATACAGATGTTGTGTCTTCGGGTGCTAATGATTGGATCTCGGCTAGCACTTCTTCATAAGATCTCGCCCCTCAGAAAATGTCATCCGAGGGAGAATTTTCATGTTCGAATATCTTGAGTCCACAATGAGCCAAATGGTTGCTCACAACCCTTTGTGGATCATGTTTCTTAATTTCGATGGAGACCAAACTTAGGTCCTCCAGGGAAGCAACCTCAGCTTTGGCATGCCCAAAATCTAATAAAGAATATAAATTCATCCGAATGGGAAAAGAAGGCCATACCTTCTTTGAGTAACCCTTGAGTTCTTTTCTCACCCCACCAATTATCGTTTTCCAGGCGATCTCTCGACAAGCCAGCTTATTGGGGATGAACAAGGGCAGCGCATGAGGGGGAACAGAAGCTCCGAAAACTATGAAATACGAAAACTCTGCCTCCACATACCAATCTGCTATGCCACTCAGACCTATTGCGATGCTGTCTGAGACGCGAGGTGGTGGGTATCCAAAGATGGTGATATGTAGGGGTACCATCACCCAGTTAAAAATCTCATATGTGAACTTTCCTTCTTTATTCTCCCATAGTTTGTCATGATACTCATGCACGGGTTTTTCTTGGGCTGGATTCCAAGCCCAACTTATCAAGGGGAATGGTGTCATGGAACATACCATGTACATGATATATGCTGACATGAAAAATGAGGATGGTTTCCCACTTGCCTTCTACTCCCGATATTCTGTGACCCTATTGGCCAAACTGTCTGAGAGCATCTTTGCCTAATTAAACGAGCAACCTTTTGCAACCCGAAATATGAGAGGCACCCATGCAATGTAGAAATGCAATGTGTCTTCTCGCCCAAACAGCCAGCATGTCATCATGGCCACATATTTATATTGTGGCTCCAAAGAAGCAATAGAGTATACGCCCTGGTCACTTGCTCTGAATTTCGCAGTGCGCGAAACCCAATCTTTAATCAAACCGGACATGGTTTTGTCGTACTGGGTGCACTCTTTCTCTTTGAATTCCTCCAGGAACTCAACACCATATGTATATTCAGACGTCGAAGGTAGATTGTACATGGTTTGTAGATGCTCGGGCCTAAAGCTCCCGACAGTAACTCACTGGTTGTTCATGATCGTCCTGGTAGGTAAGTCTACGTGGTCCAACGCCCACCGGATCATTTCATAATATGGAAGCAACCGTGGCCTAGTTGCTATTATGTGCATACCAGATTGGACGATTATCTTGTACTTGGTGTGTAGATCGTCTTTTTCGATGTCATCGGAGTCGTCTGAGTAATCTACCAATTCTGCTTGCAGGATATTTGACACAAATTACCAGTTGGGGATCGATTCGACACTTCGGGGTGAAGTATCGGCGACATTTTCTGAGCCCTGTCCCGCGACTTCGACATTTGCCTTTGCTACTTTCCGTGGAGTCATGGCCGTATTTTGCGTTTTCGCTCTCCTTCGATAGAACTGCATATACATGCAGAAAGTAGTTAGCTCAGAAACGATGAACTCCACGTGCTATTAAAAATGCATAATGAAACGTAACTCCTACATATATTTGAAAAAGCAGTACCTTTCCACAACGAGCCGATCAATTCGAAATTAGAATTTAAACTTATGCCATAAAAATCCAATCTTGCACATAGATTTACCTTATCTTCCCATTAATGTCATAAATTTTGGCAGTTTGATAGTCAGTCGGAGTATGGAGAGAAAATAGTTACCTCGATAAACGTGCAAGCCTCGATGCGTGGGACATATCTTGCTTTATTTTAAAATATCAAAACTTAGCAATGTTAATAATTTTCTCATTGTTCGCTGCATCGTGGATTTCTTTTTAACATTTTGAGTCTTCAACTCGCGAGACTGCGAGGACCGATTTTGGTTTAATTAATAGTAATCACGATTTGGAGCATCATTAATTTCATAATCATTTTATTCGCCATATCGTGACTCGGAACTTCGAAGACAAGTTTCTGAGAGATTTGTATGCCAAGTCGCGAAATTGCGAGATGGCGATAATTAAGACTCAATTAAGGGAAATAAAATATTTAGATTAGGCGACTAATTAATCTTGTTATAATTACGTCGCGACTTCGTGAGTCGGGGTTTTAGACGCCGTAACTTTCGAAAAGATAGTGCCGAGTGGCGAGACGCCGAGAACATATTTAACCATGGTTATCTTTTTGCCTTTAATCCTTGACCAGGGTTATCACAAAAGTACCTCGTGTTCTCGGCTCTCAGGACTATAGAAATAAAAACTTGGGTTTGACGAATGCTGATGCGCGAAGCCCCGACGACGTCGAATCACGAGTTAAAGGATTTTACCCTAGTTAATGCCTCGGGGGGGAAATGGAAAACGGCTTCGCCGCTTCGTGACTCAGGACGTGTGAACTCAAGGATTAAAGTATCTGACTTGCGAGATCCCGAAAAAAACAAGGAGAGCGAACTTTCTTACAAAAGTGGACTTGTTTTGAGGGTAGAAAAAGCATCGCTGCTTATTCGACAAGGTTGCAGAGTTTTCAAAGTTTCGGGGGGGGGAACTCAAAAGGCCATCTTTAGATTTCAAGTATCAAATATTTAAAATTGTGAAGGGTAAGAATAAAACAAGGGCGGCTCCAACATCGGCTCCAACTAGGGATCACACCTTCCTGTGAGGTAGGAAGAACAGTAGACCACGTGCCAATATTGGGTAAATGGATTCAAAAGCTCAAACGTGCAGAAAAATTCCAAGGAAAAAGGATCGAAGGGGAAAAAGACTTCATTTTTTACCTTGAGAAGTTTTTCCAAAAATCAGATACTCTTTCTAACTACAGTTGTAGTCACTTTCACAATTTTCCCTTTCCCACTACTAACTTTGCATAGGTTTTAAGATAGTCAAAATGACCCTAGGAGATTCAACAAATCTTGTGATTCTCAGCTTGCATCAAAGGAATGAGATTATATATTTTTAAATCGGGAAGTCCCATCTGAATTTGGGGTGTTGATCAGGTTTTTAGAAAGCATTGGTTACCAGAGTAGAGTCATATTCATGTATAACAGCCTTACATATATCTCAGACATTGCTTCATTGCCAGCGAGCCTGTTCAGTACCCCGATGAAGTTGTCTGACCCCTTTTTCTGAATTTCCTTTCACCACTTCGGAAGATATTTATGCATTTAAATGTTGAGATGAGGGAAATCATTTCTGAATTTCCTTTCATCGTCTTCCTGGACTAGGTGGGGGCAATCATTTTTGAATTTCCTTTCACCACCTGTCTTATAATTTACTTTTTGAGCACGAAGATGGGGGAAATCAGTTTGAATCAGGGCTGATGTCTGTGTAATATTTTGCTTCAGAGGTCTATCAACTCATTTTAATTACTTGGTACCAAGCTTCCTTTGACCTACACAACACCTTCGTTCTTAGGGAAAAAGGAAATTAATTTTTTAAGGGGCATCCCGTTTGAGCAAGCTTTGATTCTTACGACGCTGTTGAAAAACCTAGGAAAGTTAAGATCGCTCTAAACTTTCCTTCACTTAGCAGGAGATCAAGTAGTTGTGAAGACTTTCTTTCTTATCAAGATCTATTTCTAAACCCTCGAGGTTTAAAACGAAATACTTTTATCCCTTTGTGATGGAACGAAAGGATGGGGACTGGTGAAAAGTTAGACCCGGAGACATATAGGGGGCCAAGTAGCGATTTGTTGACTGAAAATATGAGGGTTGAAACAACTCGAGACTGACTCTTGTAGAGAACTTTCGGGGATAGTTTATTTCGACTGACCATTTTTTATTTAGTGTATCATTCAATTTATTTTAAAACAAAGATTACCCAACCAAGCAATGATCCTGCTGTCCAACAATTTGTATTGCAGTTTGAAAGATGTTACCTTGATTTTCCCTTAACATTCTTTCATAACATATATTTTTGAGAACGTTTCTTTTTACCTCTTTATTTCACTTTCTTTGCGCAATACGAAACTATTTTAGGTATCAACTGTTTTATGCCGCTCTATTTCTGACACCGACCTGCAAATTACTTTTCTTGCTAGTTTCATCTGCAGCTGGAATCCTGTAAAAAGCAAATTCAAATTTTATTGGAAATGTGTCAAGAGTTTTAGGAACAAAAAACCGAAAATTAAAAGTAAATGTTCAAATGAAAATATACGTATGTACAAAACATGAAATTTATTTATTTACGATTTTTTTTTTTTTTTTTTTTTTT
>ML786301.1:239932-258046 GCA_009831015.1 Picea engelmannii | reverse complement strand
TACAACTGTTATGTCATGTAGTGTTTCAAATATCGCCCGTTGACAGGGGCACTGAGGACTTCTCCGTCTATATTTTCCAGAAGAAAAGAATTTTTCCCTTATGGAGCCAAAACCCTGAATGGTCCATACCAAAGGTGGTCAAATTTGCTATGCTTCGCGGCTTCTTCCCTTCTCGCATCCCATCTTAATACTAAATCACCTGGGAGGAATTCTCTGTCTTTTGCCTTGAGTTCGAACAATGCTTTCATATCATCTTGGTACTTATGCATTTTATCATCGACTTCCACTCTATGTTGTTGAACCTCGATCATCTGATTAATTCTCCTGGTTACATGATTGGGTTCTTCGTTTTGATCCTGCCATAACTTCATCACTGGTAACGCTAGGTTTATAGGTAGAACAACATATGTGCCATAGACCATTTGAAACGGAGAAATGTCGATAGACCTGTTAGTGCTGATGTGGTTTTCCCACAATGTGTACTTCAAGTGCACATGCCATGACCTTTTATTTTCATCCAGTACCTTCTTGATTATGTTTACCAGGCTCTTGTTGGATGATTCAGCGAACCCATTTCCCTGCGGGTAATAAGCAGTAGAATGGCCGAGAACGATATTGTACTTCTGACAGAAGCTGATCATAGCCATGGACTTGAAGGCCTGGGCATTATCGGTAACTATTTTTCAGGGACACCTGAATCTTGACAAGATATTGCCCTCCAAGAAATCGATTACCACCGAGTCTGTTGCCCTTTTGGTTGGAATGGCTTCCACCCACTTAGTAAAATAATCCGTAGATGTTAGGATCCATTTATGCTGAGCACTGGAATGGGGATTAATTTCCCCTATAAATTCTAGACCCCATTGTTGAAATGGAGCTTCAGTTTTGACTGGAACGAGTGGCAGTGTCGGGAGATTCTGTTTACCAGTGAATATTTGACACGGGTTGCAGGCACGCACTTTGGCATTGACGTCCGAAAATAGTTTCGGCCAATAATATCCGGCCCTCAAGATCTTGGAAGCTATGGCTCTCCATGCATGGTGTCCTCCACAAACTTCTTCATGAAACTCTTATATAACCCGTGGAGTTTCCGACTCAACCAAACAGACTAGTAGGAACCCGAGTGGATCCTTCCAGTATAGCTGATTTTCGGCGATGCAATATTTTATAGCATGGAGTTTTAAAGTTCTGCATTTGGCTAGTGATAGCCCATATGGACATTTCAGGTTTAACAAGTAGAACACTATGTCTTTATACCAGCCTGACGATATGAACTTTTCTTTGACCTTGCTTAGATCTTTCTGGTCATCTGGCTCGTGCAGGTGTGCGTCTCCGTCTTCCCCTTGGAGGAAATTAATGTCAAGAGCTCTAAGATTCGACTCGACCAAGAGTTTGGCCAGACCCTTCCCCTTTATCAATTTAGTCGGCTTGAATTCCATATCGAATTCTTGTATTTTAGCGAGCCAGCGCCCTCGTTTTCTGTCACTATCTGGTTGTACCAATATATCTTTCATAGCACTGGTTGGCACGTACGCGATAATTTTTGAATGGAGTACATAGGTTCTGAATGATTTTAGCGCTTTCACCATTGCGTACGCCTGTTTTTCTATTATGTCGTACTTTAATTCGGCGTCTCTAAGGCTCTTGCTAAAAAACGCTATCGACCGTTCAAAACCTTCGTCATCCTTTTGCAGGAGCACCGCGATGATAGTATGTTCAGAAGCAAACGAGAAGATGAGGAAATATTTCAAGTAATCTGGGCTTCCTAACACAGGTGCCTCGCTGATGACTTTTTTAATATGCGCGAACGATGCTTTAGCCTCAGTCATCCAATTTACTCTGCTATCTTTCTTCAGCATTCCTGTGATCAATTTTACAATCTCAACAAAATTGGGGATAAACCTTCGTAAAAAATTTATTGTTCCTAGGAAAGATTGAATTTCTTTTACGTTTCTGGGAATATTTATAGTTTCTATTGCTTCAATCCTCTTAGGATCAATCCTGATCCCATCTTTAGATACAATATTTCCCAGAAGCTTACCTTCCTGCATAGCGAAATGTGATTTCTTTGGGTTCAAAGACAGACCATACCTACGGCATTTTTCGAAAGTCTGTTTTAGATGGATCAAATGTTCTTCATCGGTTTTAGAGAAAACCGTCAAATCGTCAAGGTAGATGACTACGAACTTGTCTCTTTCTCCTACAAAAGCAATGTTCATAGTGCGCTGGAATGTATCTCCTACATTCATCAAACCAAACGGAATTTTTTCATACATGAATGTACCCCATGGTGTGGTGAAAGCAGTTTTTTCTCTATCTTGCTCATTCATGGCGATTTGGTTATATCCAGAGAACCCATCTATCATAGACATTCAATTTTCTCCGACTACCTTTTCCAGGATGTGGTCCATTTTGGGGAGTGGATAATTATCCTTAAGGGAAGACTTATTCAAGTTTCATAAATCTACACACAGTCTGATTTCTCCGTTATTTTTCCTGACCGGTACCAAATTTGCCACCCAGTCTGAGAACCTTAGAGGTACAATTATTTTCACATCTAAAAGCTTCTTAACTTCCTTTTCAATCACAGGCAACAAAATGGGATTAATTTGCCTAATATTTTGCCTAAATGTCTTGACCCCAGGCTTCAAAGGTATCTTGTGCTCAATTATGGAAGTGTCATATGTTCTAAGCTCATCACAGGACCAGGCGAAAACATCTTTGTACTGTCTGAGTAGGTCTCTGTACTGGAATTTTACCTTGGGAGGGAGGAATTTAGATATCTTTACTATCCTGGATTCTTTCTTAGTTCCTATATCGCAGTCCTCCACTTCTTCTGGTTGGGGCTGCAAAGTGGATTTCACAGATGCGTTGTTCCGATCAAAAAGCCTTTCTAAAGGAATTAAGCCTTTCGGGATTTGGTTGTTTTTAAGGACCAACATACGATGATCCGCTATTTTTTCTCGGAAGGTTTCAGGATCTCCACCTTCTTGCATAATCCACATCGAGTCATTTTGATTATCTTGGTCTGGATGAGTTTCAAAGAACTCACCTACTGCTGTAAGAAATTTCTTGATTTGTTCGTCATCTTCGAAAACCTGCCAGTGTCGGATATTGTCTGGTATAGAGGGTTTGTATCTGATTTCAATGTGATACTTCAGTTTGACGGTCGTGGGAGGAGAAAAGGTTGAATATGCCTTGGCCAATGCGTCGGCATGTAGATTCTCTGCATGAGGGATAAAATGGACCTTTACAGATGAGAAAAAGTTTTCCATCAAATCCCAAGCACAATTTCGATATGTTCTTAGTCTTGGATGCTTGTCTAGGTATTGTCGGTTTATTTGTCTTACTATCAATTCGGCGTCACCGTATACCTCCAAGTTTTTTATATTCAACTTCTTCGCAGCCTCTAATCCTAAGATCAATGCCTCATACTCGCATACGTTATTGTTGTAATCTATGTCCCACTGCAAACGATAGGAGAAAGGAACAATGAACTTACCTTCAGGTGCTACCAAAAGTACCCCAGCACCATCTCCTTCAGAAGACGAAGCGCCATCGAAATACATTTTCCATACACCAGTATTGCACAGCTCTTTTGTCAAGGGGATTAACTCTTCTTGATTCATATCGAGTTCCTCTGGATCTCCATCCAATCCATCATCAAAAGACAAAATGTAGTTTCGCAGATCTTGGTCTGCGATGTAAATGGGGAAGCTGTGTGGGTTTTGGGGATCACTGACCATGTATGCTAATATTGTCTCTATGTATAAACGAGTGAATTGACCCCTGAACAGAGGGATTGTGGCGTAAGACATTTATAACTGAAGGGAACCTCCCAACTTGGCCCCCCATGACCTAGACAACAACATACCGTACTTAGGGGGGATATCGACGATAACCATATCCATCAGGATACTTTTAACAGGGACCTGTGCTGGGGTAACTACCAGATCTTTTATCATCCCCATGCATTTAACCTTCCTTGAAACGAAAGAATACAGATTTCCATAAGGTCTCGTGATATGGAGACCCAACTTCTCCACTATAATTTTGGGCATAACATTATGAGAAGCCCCGAAGTCTAACATACAATTATGTAGCAACTGATCATGTATATTCAGGGTGATATAAAAAGGAGCGATGTTATCTTTGGACCCTTCAAAATGAGTACGAAAGGTGATGTTATGTCTATCATCTTCTAGGTTGATAACATCAGACTGACTTTCTAGCTCGTAGACACCCATCGCTTTGGCAATTTGCTTCTGATAAGCGAGATTTTTTGCTAATTCTACCAAAGCAATCGGTATTTTAATCTTGTTTAATTCATTTTCAAAACTGAAAGATGTGTTTACCTTGTCCGTTTCTTTGGTTGAGATTTCCAAATTTTTCCTTTCCGACTTACTTGTCTGGATCGCTTTATCACTCGTGATCCTAGTTGAAGACGTAACTTTATCTACTGGTTCGGTCTCTTGTGTTTGAGCTTCAACTTTTTTCACCTCGGACTCTTGAGTGTTTGCTACCTTAGTTTTGTTGCTGGGTAATAAGGTCTCCTCCGAAGGTGGTTCATAAGCTTGATCCTTTTTAAGGATTTTCGTAGGTTGATTCATTGAGGTGGGATTACTCTTAGATCTTAAGTTGTATTTTGGTTGAAACTCAGCCAGGATCATCTTTGTTTCTAGTTGAGGCACACAGGGATCAGTGTGATCACCTTCTTCATCCTCATAAATCAGTTGTGGGGTGTTCAAAGATTTTTCATAGTCTTCACGAGTCAGATATGGCTGTGAACAATAATCACCGAAATTCGTGACCTCATCTTCCGAATCTCCGAAATCTTGGAGATCATTCACTCCTATAAAATTTTCGTTTTTTAGTGGGGCTTGGATTTTTTGATCTTCGTTCTTTATTTGTCTCTGTTGATTTTGGGGATATGGGTTTCTCCTGAAGTCCTTTTTATTAGAAGAATCAGCCTTAACCTGGTCCAACTCCATCCTAGATATTTTGTTGGACAGTTCTTTAATTACTCAGGCCATATCATCTACTCTATCATCAGTGTATCTATTTGAGCCCGAAGGACCCACTAGTTCCCTATAGCGTCTATTCTCGCGGTTAACTGTTTCAGCTTTAGATTTTAATTTTCCTGAAGCCATCATATTAGATTCTATTTCGACAGCATCGTCTTGCATTCTATTTAGGGTGGCTCCTCTTCTTTCTCTCAAAAGTAGTGCAAAATCTGGCTCGAAAGCTCCCGCGAAGGTTACTTTGGCTGAGGGTTCAGAGGGTTTAACAGCGGCTGAAATCTTATTATAAAGTTTGTTGAATCTTAGAATAAATTCCATGACTATTTCTGAGTTATTTTTCTTTAGGGACCCAAACTCGGTAAGGTAATATAAGTGATCTTTTCACTCTCCCCATTGTCTGAGGAAAGCATCTTCCAAAGCGTCATATGACAGGATAGAAGCTGCGGGTAGGCTCCGAAACCAAGTTCGGACCTGTCCTTCAAAGGTCTGGACAAGGAGTCTTGAATAGACATCTTCGTGCTCAATACCACAGACGTCTGCGAATTGGTCAAAGAAATTTATATGCTCAGTTGCGGTTAGATCCCCCTCCCCAGTGAACTTAGGAAGATTTTTGATGTAATTTTCAAGAAGATCATGTAGGGGGACGGGTAAAACCAGGGGAGTGTATCTCGCTGCTACTTTAGTGAATACTCTGGGAGGAGGGACATGGCCTTGACCTCCACCTTCACCTCTAGGAGCACCTCCACCACCTCCTCCGGTGGCTGCCATGTTTAGATTTGGAACTGAAGTTTGGACAGTGTGTGGAGAAGATTCTCGTAAAACTGGAGAGGAAACTTTGGGAAAAGAAAAAGTATCAAAAGAGGGGGGAAGCAAAAGTGATCGTTCAAAAGTTTCCAATGAATTTGATTGTTTCAAATTAAGGTGATTAGTAGAATAAGTTGATAAAAGGATTTGTTTAATTAATTTTCTTGATTTTAAGATTTTTTCCAGATCAGAGACTAGCGAGGTCTGTTTGCTATCCGGGTTTTTTCTGGTGTTCTTATGGCTACTAGATAGTTTATTTAATGTGGAGTCGCCAAGTGAAAGATAATTTAGCCTTAGAAAGTTTTATGTTCTTGTTCACTATCAATAACAAAAAGCGTCAATGTCATTCTTCCCAGGGAAAATATTTCGTAACTTCTCTCCACGGAAACGGTGCCAGAAAGATGTTGGTCCTGAGTCTGTACTTAAGGCTTAAAAGTACAGTGTCAAGGCATCTGAAAGTGGGTGAAAATGGGTAAGAGATTAACGTCAACACGGTAAAGGAAACTAGGGGAGATTCCTACGTTGGCGTAGTCTAGCTTCCAACTGTTCCTGCGTATTTATATCTTGTTCAATGGCTGCCCATGAATGTTCAAGTTCGTCCCGGTTATTAGCAGTTTTAAGGATTATGTCAAAAAGATTTAAGGCGATATGCATTTGGTTCGATAGTTCGGGTTCTATATTAGGTTGTGTCGCTGCAGGGACAGTCATGGAGGAACAGTAAGATTAGGAAAGGATTTAAAGAGAGATTAAATGTTGTCTTGATTTGGTCGAAATAAAGAGAATTTTATGCTTTTGGAATAAAATAGAAATGCAAATCGAAGGCTCTTTCCCGTAACTGTATTATATTTTATATAAAGGTGTGAGGAGATTGAAAAACATTTAGCTGCATATAACGCAAGGTTCCTGTCAAAGAGAAAACTCACATATAAACAGAAGCGGAAATTAGTAAGAAAATAACTCACGTAGCGAAGAATATACATAGAATTCTGAAAGTGCAGATTGGTCTTACACCCGCTGATAGCTGGTGCAGAGGAAAGACAATAAACAAATATAGAAAACCAGAATCCTTTTGTTATAGTAGTGGTCATACTAAAGTATAACAAAGCACATCAATTATGAATAATGGAATGAAATGAAATATGAAATACAAAGAAACAAACTTGTAACACAGTCTTGACGGAATCGAGAATCTCCAGATTTGTTTATATTAATGTATCGAATGCAAAAAACTCTATTACAATCGACAAAAAAAAAGGTCCAGCCCTTTCTTTTTCTTTCTGAGATATATTTATACAACTTTACAGATCAGTTAGAATCTCAACGGTTTCACAAATTCGGTTACAACCGAGAGGAGTGCAATCACTCCCTTTCTCCTACTCTATTTTCAATTGGTGTCAGGTTCTTGTCTTCTAGCAGATTCGGTGCAGGCGCTACATTTTTCCACAAACTGAGATACGAGTTGCGACGGTTCCGCTTGACAGCTGGCCTCGGCAAAGTAACATTCTTGGGCTAACTACTGCAGCTTGTCTCCCATTTGTGCATCGACGATGTCGAGGGAACTTAGTTGTGCGTTGGGTTGGATTAAGTGTTTTTCAAATTGAGCCATGTCTACCCTGTCCATCTGAGAGATATCGGCCGAATCTCTCTCATCCTTCTCTTTTAGATCGAGCGAGATATGTTCTACATTCATTTGCATTAATGTTTCTACGTCGCCTCCACTCTCCATACCCAATAGCTCGCCATATATAGCATTGAAGGCTTCTTCTAATGAATTGGTTACTTTTTGGGCATGTTCCTTGCCTAGGGTAATGTTATGCTCCCAATCTTTCAACAGGATGTTACCTCTAGTTTGTTCTGAGATAGTGAGTCCGGGAGAACCTGTCGAAACTCTGTTGTTCGTAGCTATCACCGCCTCTTGAAAGGAAACTTGAGCTGCTTCTGCATTCCTTTATCTAACAGTCAGGTTCTCGAAAATCCGATGCATCAACAGGCAATCCTCTCGAATCACTCCCACTTTATCTAGCAAACTATGTTGTGCATAAGAGATCCTGCTCCGAATATCGATCGCTCGGGATTTAAACCCCTCGACATCGATCACCCTACTTTCAACGACCTCTACCTGATCCTATAGCTCTGTGATCATAGTCCTCTGTTGACCCGCCTGTATCTGACCATATCAGATCACTAGATGTGCTTGCTCCAGCTTGGCTTTGAGCACTTCTATTTCATTTTTGTCGGCCACTCTAGCCTGTTCTATCTCCATGTTGGCCTGACCTTTAACATTTTCTGTGGCTGTAGCCAATCTAGCCTCGAGGTTCCTGATTAAGCGATTTTTCCTTTTTATTTGGTTATTCAAAAGCCCAACTGAGAATTTATTTGCCAAAGCGTATGCCCCCAGTGTTCCTGCAATTTCAGTGGCGAGTTGGTCACTTTTCTTATTTTTCCCATCTGTCATGATTTTATATTTTTTCGCAGTGGACTCTCCCTCTTGATAGAATTCTCTTTTCACTACCGCCTTTCTCTTTTTATCAAAAAATAACTCATTTGGAGGGATTTCCTCGGCTCTTATGGGTCTCAGTTCTTCATCAAATATCCATCCCTCGCTGACATTTCCCTGTGCCGACTGCAAGGGTGTGTCCGAGGTTATTGGCTCTCCTATTTGTTTTTCCGACTCTTTTGGAGTATTGACAGGGTTCTTCTCCTTTGGCATACCTGGAGCTTCTCCTTCAGTCTCGGGCATCTGTTTCCTCGGTGGGTCTGGAGTTTTTTCTTCAGCCTCCGAAATCTGTTTGCTTGGTCGGTCTGGAGTCTTCTCTTTTGCTTCGAGATTTCTTGTTTGCTCCCCTTCCTGATGTTGTCCAAGGTTAGACATTACATCTGCAGAATCTTTAGCATCCTTCTGTTTTGTCTCGGCAACGGCCTAACCTCCCAACACAGTGGGGAGACATTTTCGTCTATGTTCCTGGAATTTTAGTACAGATGTTGTGTCTTCGGGTGATAATGATTGGATCTGGGATAACACTTCTTCATAAGATCTCGCCCCTCGGAAAATGTCGTCCGAGGGAGAATTTTCATGTTCAAATCTCTTGAGCCCACAATGAGCCAAATGGTTGCTCACAACCCTTTGTGGATCATGTTCCTTAATTTCGATGGAGACCAAACTTAGGTCCTCCAGGGCAGCAGCCTTGGCTTTGGCATGCCCAAAATCTAATAAAGAATATAAATTCAGCCGAATGGGAATAGAAGGCCCTACCTTCTTTGAGTAACCCTTGAGTTCTTTGCTCACCCCTCCAATTACCGTTTTCCAGGCGATCTCTCGACAAGCCAGCTTATCGGGGATGAACAAGAGTAGCGCATGAGGGGGAACAGAAGCCCTAAAAACTCTGAAATACGAAAACTCTGCCTCCACATACCAATCCGCTATGCCACTCAGACCTGTTGCGATGCTATCCGAGACGCAAGGTGGTGGGTATCCAAAGATGGTGATATGTAGGGGTACCATCACCCAGTTAAAAATCTCATATGTGAACTTTCCTGCTTTATTCTCCCATAGTTTGTCATGATACTCATGCACGGTTTTTTCTTGGGCTGGATTCCAATCCCAACTCATCAAGGGGAATGGTGTCATGGAACATACCGCGTTCATGATATATGATGACATGGAAAATGAGGATGGTTTCCGACTTGCCTTCTGTTCCCGATATTCTGTGACCCTGTTGGCCAAACTGTCTGAGAGCATCTTTGCCCAATTAAACGAGCCACCTTCTGCGACCCGAAATATGAGAGGCACCCATGCGATGTAGAAATGTGATGTGTCTTCTCGCCTAAACAGCCGGCATGTCATCATGGCCACATATTTATACTGTGGCTCCAAAGAAGAAATAAAATATACGCCCTGGTCACTTGCTCTGAATTTCACAACGTGCGAAACCCAATCTTTAATCAAACCGGGCATGGTTTGTTGGTATTGGGTGCACTCTTTCTCTTTGAATTCCTCGAGGAACTCGGCACCATATGTATATTCAGACGTCGAAGGTATATTGTACATGGTTTGTAGATGCTCGAGCCTAAAGGTCCTGATAGTAACTCGTTGGTTGTTCATGATCATCCTGGTAGGTAAGTCTATGTGGTCCAACGCCCACCGGATCATGTCATAATACGGAAGCAATCGTGGCCTGGTTTCTATTCTGTGCATCCCAGATTGGACGATTATCTTGTACTTGGTGTGTAGATCATCTCTTTCGATGTTGTCGGAGTCGTCTGAGTAATCTACCAATTCTGCTTGCAGGATATTTGACACAAACGACTAGTTGGGGATCGATTCAACACTTCGGGGTGAAGTATCGATGACATTTTCTGAGCCCTGTCCCACGAATTCGACAGTTTCCTTTGCTGCTTTCCACGGAGACATGGCCGCAGTTTGCGTTTTCGCACTCCTTCGATAGAACTGCGTATACATGCAGAAATTAGTTAGCTCAGAAACGATGAACTCCGCGTGCTATTAGAAATGCATAATGAAACGTAACTCCTGCATATATTTGAAAAAATAGTACCTTTCCACAACGAGCCGGTCAATTCGAAATTAGAATTTAAACTTATGCTGTAAAAATCCGATCTTGCACATAGATTTACCTTATCTTCCCATTAATGTCATAAATTTTGGCGGTTTGACAGTCAGTCGGAGTATGGAGAGAAAATAGTTACCTCGAGAAACGTGCAAGTCTCGATGCACGGGACATATCTTGCTTTATTTTAAAATATCAAAACTTAGCAACGTTAATAATTTTCTCGCTTTTCACTGCATCGTGGATTTAGTTTTAACATTTTGAGTCTTCAACTCGCGAGACTGCGAGGACTGATTTTGGTTTAATTAACAGTAATCGCGATTTGGAGCATCATTAATTTCATAATCATTTTATTTTCCATATCGTGACTCAGAAATTCGAAGACAAGTTTCTGAGAGATTTGTATGCCGAGTCGCTAAATTGCGAGATGGCGATAATTAAGACTCAATTAAGGGAAAGAAAATATTTAGATTAGGCGACTAATTAATCTTGTTATAATTACGTTGCGACTTCGTGAGTCAGGGTTTTAGACGCCGTAACTTTCGAAAAGATAGTGTCGAGTGGCGAGACGTCGAGAATAGATTTAACCATGTTTAGCTTTTTGCCTTTAATCCTTGACCAGGGTTATCACAAAAGTACCTCGTGTTCTCGGCTTTCAGGACTGTAAAAATAAAAACTTGGGTTTGACGAACGCCGAGGCGCGAAGCCCCGACGACGTCAAATCATGAGTTAAAGGATTTTACCCTAGTTAATGCCTCGGGGGGAAAATTGAAAACGGCTTCGCCGCTTCGTGACTCGGGATGTGTGAACTCAAGGATTAAAGTATCCGACTTGCGAGATCCCGAAAAAAACAAGGAGAGCGAACTTTCTTACAAAAGTGGACTTGTTTTGAGGGTAGAAAAAGCATCGCTGCTTATTCGACAAGGTTGCAGAGTTTTCAAAGTTTCGGGGGGGAAACTCAAAAGGCCATATTTAGATTTCAAGTATCAAAGATTTAAAATTGTGAAGGGTAAGAATAAAACAAGGGTGGCTCCAACAGTTGGATTGCAACAGATATGAGCCTCCATTAACTCCTATTCGATCCGTTATAGTGCATTCCAATGGTCTGATGATGAACCTTTATTGATATTCTTCCTGTTTGAAGCATCAATCGAACGGTTATAATATCCCCAACGGATATATTTATTCATCATGGCGAAGTTCCATGTGTCGTGGTTCTGATATCTCAGGGAAGCTCCAATTCTGCAATTTTTCTTTTTGTGAGGTCTCCTCTAGAACATCCTATAACTTTGTAGTCTTAGTCCTTTTCTTTCTTAACTTTATAGCCTTCTCTCCAGTGAGCTTCGTCTCGGTAGTGATTTTCTCATTCTGATTCTTATCTTCTTTGGTCTTAGTTACAACGCACCATTGAAATTATTTCCTAGGGTTCCTGAATAATACTTCTTTGTCTGGGATAGGTAACTCAATCTTCTGTGGATCCTCTAGCATTCTCTTAGATTTGACATCTGGGTTTCTAGCATTAAATATTTGCGATCTTCTCTCATGTTCTTCAATCAAGTGCGTGATCCTTTTGGTAATAAAGTATTTTAACTCTTTCTTCTTCTGTTTCAAAACTTCTTCTTCTTCCTTTCGTCGGGCTTGGTCTCTATCAATCCAAGATTTTCCTATTAGCATGGTAAATGGGGCATTGTCTTCAACAAATTTAATAATCTCAAAGTCTTCTTCTGCCAAAGTTCCACTGACAGTCATATGTATTCAAGCGAGCCTTCCACATAGGTTTACTAGTTGTCCCCTGAATAAACCTATTCCTCCTAGTGAAGGGATCATAGCAGGCCTTACTATAGCTTCCCAGGTTCTCTCTAGAATAATATTCATCTGTGTTTCCTCATCCAGAACACAGTCAATGTCAAAGTCTCATATTCTTTCTTCGATGCATTCCTTCTCTTTGAAGATCTCTGATAAGTTTACATGTCGGTGGTTATTCAGGGTTTCTTTCATCTGTAGCAATTCTTTCTCTGATTCTTTATGAGGTTCGTCTGTAGATTTTGGATATGCCTTAGGGTTTTCTTGATTTAGATTCATTCTTTCAAGCTTAGCAATCATGCTAGGGAAATTTAATACTTCATGGTCTAGAGCTTTACAACAAAGACAACTAGGTCTTCCACCAGGGCATTCCTTAGCAAGATGTCTCAGTCTTCTGCAACTGTAACAGAGGGTTAATCTTCTCTTAATTTTAAATGATCCGCAACTTCTTATGTACTGCACACTAGGATCATATGAGTTAACCTGCAACAATTTCTTTCTAGGCTCCTGCATCCATTCATTAGTCCAAACATTATGTCTTTGCATAGGTATAACATATCTTTCACTATTCTTATTAGATCTACTCATATCAAATATTCTTTCATCTATTAATTCCCTAGATTTCAAACTAGGACAGACTCTATTAAACATTCTTAGATCCATACTCTAGAAGCAAACATTTCCACTTATCTTACTTCTATAGAGCACAAAGCTTTCAGATCTAACACTTTTAACTATTCTTACCTTTATCAAGGCACAAAGCTAGCAGATCTTACCTCTTTTGATCAAAAAATCTTACTTTTACCTTTCTTAGAGTGCCAAGCATTTAGATCTTTCTTCTTTCCTTCATATCTGACCTTCTTTTCTTCAGATCGGGCTTATTTCTTTCAGATATGATCTTATTTTTTTAGCATAGATATTTATAAGTCAAGTAGAATACTACGCACTAGGTCACAGATATACGCACAGAGCTTTCACAATTTCAGGATGAATCTTTGCACAGAGCTTTCACAATTTCAGGATGAATCTTTGCACAAAGCTTCTTCTTTCTCGGTTCCCAACAATCACAATTTCAAGTCCTGGCAATGGAACCATTTTTTGGCACAGGGGAATACCCAGGGTTCAACACTACAACAACGCACCAACAAAGCCCTAACTACTGTCCCTTTCGGCAACACCTACGAAGCAGATGGAGTCTCACCTGAGGTAGTGGCAGGGCTGATTGCAAGACTCAAGTGTCTGCAACCTTAGCTGGGACATAGATCTGTGATTATACCGCTTACTAGAGCGCTTAGCATATAACATATGAACACATCAAGAAAAATCACAAATCACATAACCCAGTGTTTACGTGGTTCACCCCCACCCTAGGGATACATCCACCAACTCTTATTCTTTATTGTCTTTATTCAATCGGTTACAAGAAGAGAGCTTCAAAACCCTTACTCTGCATAGGACAAAAGATATACGCAGCTCACTAGATCCTTCTTCCTTGCGTTATTGCACAAAGCCTTCTATAGACTTTCACAGGGACTTGCACTCATCTCTACAAGTCTCACACAGTATGCACAGAGCACTTACAATCCTTTTATCACATAGCTCTAGAACTTAGCCATTCTTTTAGCACTTAGCACACCGACCTCTTTCTACATTACCTATCTGATCCGGAATCGGATCCAGAGGCCTGACAGGGTTTAAAAATTCTCAAAAATGAAAGTGCTCAGAATGCGACGAAACCAGCGCCATTGCGTCTGTCTCGTCTTCCGGATTCCGGCGGTATATTTACTTTCTCAAACAGACACCGTATGAGAAAGTTATCGCATTTGGAAGTTTTGCATAAGCAGGAAAAAAGTCAACTAGTCAAAGAACACGTGGCACATTCTGGAGCTGACACATGGCAGGTTACATAGGTGACAAGTGGCAAAGTTCTGTTGGGACACTTGACATCTGATTGGTTTCTACATGGACCAATCCCATAACAACACGTGGCATGTTGAGATTGGTAAAATATGGCAAGTTAATAAATTTCAAGGATGAATTATATATTATAAAATATGGTTATTTTTAAAAAACTATATATATTGTGGTCATTTAAGTGGATAAGCCACGAATATTTTATAAAATGGTCAAAGTACCCATTTAAAAAGGGATATGATATGCCACGTTGTGGTATTATGGTTATAAAACCATATGTAATATGGTTTGGATATGCCATATTAAAAGCACTTTATGCATATATTATGCCACGGTTTTGTTGTTACTTATGACCAACAGAAAAAAGGGCGCGGGGGCCTTATCCATAAACACCAACGCGTGCCTTGTTAGCACCTTCCATCAAACATTTCGCAGATTGGAACCATAGGTTAGGCACATTTTAAGGGTGCGATCTTATGATATGTTTCCATGTGACCTTATTTTAAGGGCCAATGCATGGGCGTGTGGCCACATGGAGCACCTTAATAAGACCAGAGGGCCAGCCAAAAGGGGGTTGCGCCCTATATTATTTCAAAGTGGGTGATTTCCTAAAGTTTTTGGAATTTTAATGTTATATGCTTGTTATTATTGGATTTTCTCCATTTTTGGGAGATATTGGGAATTTTTGGAGCCCAAATTTTGGGAGGAAGTTGGAGATGAATAACCAACTTCAAATCTATATAAACTAGGCCTGTTTGAGGCCATGGAGGACAGTCAAGGACAGAAAAGAGCAGAGTTATGATGAAGGGAAGCCAAGCCAAAGCCATTTTTATGCAGGGAAGATTTTGAGGAGCAAACGTTGTCGGGTCATTTCTGGGAGCTTCGGACGTCCATTTTGCGTGCTGTTTTCTTTGCAGGGTTCTTGAGATCTAGAAGAACATGACCAGATCAGTCTTGTAGCCAATTGGCACTACAATGATGTATTTTTGAGATTTTGAACAGAAATAAAGAAGCCTCCCCCACAGAGACAAAGGCTCGGAGACGTAGGCAAAGTTGTGCCGAACTCCGTTATCAATCTGTGTGTTATGGTTTGTTGTCTATTATTTCATTTCAGATTTGAAAATGTGTATATGGCTGTCATAATTCCTCTTCTTTCCTCATTCTTTCACTAAGTTTCTCAAATGGTTAATTAACGCATGCAAAATTAAAACTCAACCATAGTCATTAAAAGATCCTACGGATCACTATCCTTCTATATATACATTACAAAATAGGCCTAAAGATGGGTAAACCCATGGGCCGACATCCCATTCCTGTTACATATTCCCAAAAACCCAAAAAGGGGGCCAATATCCCGTGATCTCCGCTTAGACTTGCACTCCGCCTTCGACAGGCTGTCGAAGTCCCAAAATAGGTCAACATTACCAAGAAACTCCCAAAACTTGGTCAAGGGCCAACATCCCTCAACAAACTTTTAGTTCTATGTAGCAATTATTGGGAATTATGTCCAAAGTATGTGCTAACACATAGGACGTACAAGAATCAAGGTCTAGAAATTTTATCAGTGTACAATTACAAAAGTCTTTCATTCATGATGGTGGTTGTCTTCATTAGCAGAAGAGAGAAAGTATTGGTCATATATGTCTCTTAGTTTAAAGCCTTTATGTAGTCTTTGGTTACATGTTCTCATCATCCAAATGAAAGCTTATATTTATTTCTTGTAACCAATGTATATTGTTGCTAATTGTTATTTCTACGAACTGTTAGCGCTGCAAACTAGATGCACTATGAATCCCCTATTTTGCTCAGTTGATAAAATCCTAGTTGACCTCCTTTTCACTCAGGTTTGCAAAAGATAATTTCACTCAAACTTCATCTCATACCTTATCCATGGAACTACAAATTCTTTGATGAAAACTATTTTAAAAACCACCTGCTGCAAACTGAGTTAGCGCTACAAACTCTCTGTTTTGCACATCATTTCAAAATCTTGTTATTTGAGACTTCATTCAGATTCAAGTTGTCATAATTGTATCCAAGCTTCTAGCTCCAGTTACATATTAGTCTCTACAACATTTTTCTAGAATAAACCCTAATCATTGTAGACATTGGAAACAAACCATGATTCTACAAGGTTACATAACATAATCAATTGGCAGTTGTTATCAACATATTTTTACTTTTATTTGAATTACCTACCATGGAGGCTCAACAAAGGAAGATGGTCCATAAAGGAAAGGAGATTTTCATATATTATTTGCAGGTTTGGACATCATAATATGTGAGTAGAAATAAAAATGACATCTAAAGGAAAGGTTGCAACACATCCTGTTGAAAGCGTTGTGAACTGCTTAAAATGAAATAGTTTGCAACAAATTAGTACGCCGCAAACTCGTATTTTAATCATATCTTTCAAAATACGAACTGGGTTTTTATAAAAAAAAAAATTGGAGAAGAATTGTTATGTCATTGACGTTTTTACCAAAACTTAGCTTGACCCAGTTCGTTGTTTGGGAGAAAAGTCGAAAACATCATCTATAGGAAAGTTTGCAGTGAATCTTGCAGATGCACTACGAGCTCTAACAGTATAATAAATCCAAGATGTAGGAGGGATTCCATATGTTAGGAAGGGTTCGAGTAACTCCTTGGATATCATTTAGACATCAAAGGAAAAATTTTCCTAAGATCTAGCTTCAGTTAATCTTCATGCAATGAGTTGGTTGCAGTTGTATTTATTACTGCCAAAAACTTTCTAGAATCTAGCAGTATGTTAAATTTTTTGCTTGTTTTTCTATTTCCGCATCTTTCCAAGGCACAAAGTCCTATGTTGGAGCTAGGTAATGAGTCATAGAAAGAGTTTTGATGTAATTTTGTATTTAAGATGTAATATGAATCCATAGAGAGGTTGGAGTGGGTTTTTAGGAGACTCATACTACTGTTTCAGATTGTAAAAGATTTCTAGATGATGTATATACATATTTAAGATTCTTGAATGGTTAATGATCATATTTTCTTCTACTACTACATGTTATCTCTAGTTTTGATATTGTATACTGGTAAATAATTTATCTTTAGTGCTTGTTTCTATGAAATTACAGTGACTAATATACTGTATTTTATTGAAGCAAGTGTTGTCGAAACATATCATCTTGTTAACCTGGAGGTTCCTTGTTAGTGATATTTCCTCTATATGTGTTCCAAGGTGCCTGGAGTAGTTTGGTTCATATATTCATAGTTTCTTCTTCATTATTCCATATTTTCACTAATATCCTATAAACTAATCAGATATTGTTCAAGCCTTACTTGTTGAAGTATGTTTTATGGATATTTTGTGTTGATACTTTGAATTGAGTTTCTCATCCATTCGATATATCTAAAAAAACTAAAAATATTATCTTTTACAAACTATAAAATATGATGGGTATTAGGCTCACACCTATAATAGTATTGGTGAGAATTATAGTGCTAACAATATGCACAAATAAATGCATCCATTCTTGTTGAGGTATTGATCTCCACTATGCAGTACACTTTGTAACATGATCTATTGGACAACTTTTATTAACCTTTTGCATGTTGCTAATCCTTTATGTCATATTTTTGCGCAGCCCACCATCTTGTTGAAGTCACTTTCAGTGCGACATATAAGGCCAAGAGTCTCTACTAATCGGGGAACTACATTTCAAACTCATTGATAACATATTATATATGTGTTAATCAATTATACCTTGGACGTTCGACTATTTCAGTCCCAATCCATCTCAATGTGCCGGTAATTCGAGCACACTTCCTTGTTGATACTTCATGTAGTATTTGTTTCCAATTCTCCAAAGCGTCTTTTGAGTATGATGCACATGAAATAATACTCCTCCAACTAATTACATCTTCAACTGTAGAATTTATGTAATTGTCTTCCCACGCAGTCATATTATACATATTATGAAGTTCTTTTCTCTTTGTTGTTTTTGCATACCTTCTTCCTCCAGTGAGGTCTAACGATGTAGTGA
>ML786301.1:194851-236443 GCA_009831015.1 Picea engelmannii | reverse complement strand
TTGTAGCCTGAGAAACTAGGGGGTTGGAGCCTCCTTCCAGTTGTAGCTGGAAAACAAAGGAAGTTGGTGCTTCCAATGAATGTAATTCTTCAAGACATATAAGAAAAAACATTCCATGGTTTTCTCTCGATTTGGGTTTCCACTTAAAACACTGGTGTACTATGTATGTATGTGATTGTTTATTTCTTACTACTCATTATTGGATAATAATTCTACATTGATATAACAATTGAAGAAAAAGGATTATAATTACGTTATTACTGATTCAACGCCCCTCTCAGTAATCCAATAACTTGTTTCACTACTTCCAATATTCTAACTATTGTGATGGCTTCCTCCACTAACCACAATTTCTCTTGAAAAAGTTATGGTTTCTGCTTCGGATCTTGGTGACTCACACAAGGTCATGGGTTTGACATAGATTCTAATTTGAGATGGACCTCCTTCTTCTTTTGGACTGCACTAAGGATTATTTTATTTCTCTTTCCTTTCTTTGTATAGTGTGATCTGCATTACTACACAGGGGTCTCTTTTCTCAAACACTTTGTGTTCATATTCTCTCTCATCCATAGTCTCCTTCTTACTATGCCTAAACATTTTCCCACAGTGCAATACTCCAATATTTTCATCTGATTCATTGTCTTCCTCTCTCGACATCCTCAGACCATTTATTTCTCATTTCATCTCTTTCCAATATCATACCATCATTTGGTCATCCCCCAATCCCCCTTTGTGAATGAAGGTGCCTAGAAATCAAATTTCATCTTCATGACATTATTTAGACACAACATATTTATCTAGGTAGATAGTGCATTCAAAAATATTCCACATTGGCCCTTGAATAAGTCCCTCTCTGTGACTCTATAAGATTGGGTACAATATATTGCAAACTCTGTAATGTAACCCCCTAATATACTATTCATCCAAAAATCAACTACATGAGAAACTTTATTACTTATTTTATTCAATTGTCTGATCAATTTGGGAACCCAGTTTCTCGGAGCCTCAACTCTGTATCTTCCAAAATTTTCCACTAGCCTTTCTAACCATTCAGTCAAAATTATTGAAAACTCACAGAATAAGATTTCATGAAGATTTGTAAACACATACCTTTGCAACTATTGTTTGTCATTGATTCGTGGGTTCCTATTCTATTCTATGGAAAATTTATGGTCCTTCCTCCTTAACCATTCTATGATCTCTTCCTTATTCAACCTCCAAAACATTCCCCTCAGTCATAGATCATGGTCCTAACAACGGGACCATTTGTTAGCATACATTGGGAAGATCTGGGTTAATCATTAATAAACCAACAAAACCCTTAGACACTGGACCTTTCTACATCACCTACAAGCAAGTGAAGTCTCACCTGAGGAATCTAGAGGGGATGCAGAAACCAAGCTTCTATAGTGGGGGGAAGTGAGGCATTCATCCTAACAATACTATGCAATATTCATTCATCTATTGTATATGTAGTTTTTGTTACTTAACCTTTAATTAGCATTCAATATACCTTGTGTGTGACATTAATCCACTTAACATTCATTTATGCATCATTAACTTAAGTGCGTGTAAAAACATATATCAGTGAGACATTCATAATACTAAACATTTATTATCATTGTGTAGAAACAATAAATATCATATGCAACATAACATGAAAGCACATCAAGACACAAGGTTTTAACGTGGTTCACCCCCAAACCAGGCTACATCTACAATGGTTGGCTTCCTTTTTTATTCATTGCAATCTCCTTACAGTTGTGCACTACACTTACAAAAAGATGTATCCATTAGAATTACCCAAAATTTCCTTAGTCATTCTACTGTAGTGCGAGCCTAGCTCCCGAAAACCTTAGTCATAAATGAAAATACCCGAACACTTAGCCAATTCTTCACTCTTTCATACTTGACTCCCTTCAAAACTTACCATCAAAACTCTACTCCTTCTACCCAAAAACCCAGTAGAATTTATATCTTTACAATAGGGATAAACCCGTTACAATGTGGAAAAAATGTCCCAAAACTTCCTAACTACTTTTTGTCTTTTTTGCATTGACTATGGACATGCTCCGGTTATTTTTCACATTCATTGTTTCTTTGTCAAAATTTCATGTGATTAGTTCATGTGCCATTCCTAAGACTATACAAAATAGCCTACTCCAACATGTAACAACAATCATGTCATACAAGGAAATCAATACTATACATTATGATACATATAGTGTTCATTCATATCTTTTGTTGCATGAGTACATGCAAAGACTTGAGTGTGGGGGGGATGTTGAGCCTCAATTTCACCATTTTTACAATTACCATTTAATTTTACTATCACCACATTTACCTTCCATCCTCATTCGTTTATTTTTTACATCACCGCATATATCCACTTTTCATCATAATATCTTAGAGAGGCATGTAATTACTAAATTCAATGATTTTCCATGTTACGATGATTAATTAGAATGGATTTTTTTATTTTCCTAATTAGTTTTGTAGGTTTAGCTATATTTCTAACATTCTATAGGACATTCAATAGTGGCTTCCACCTACAGGAAATCCGATAGCGTATGTCATCTACATGAATTATGGTAGTGTCTATCACCTAGACGAAATCTAACAGTGTCTCCTTGTTCGAGATAGTTGTGCCTCCTGAGGGAAAAAATAGAATATATGTGTTTTTGGGGGGATGTTGTTTTTGAGCTTCCATGTCACTCAAACGGACCCAATGACCCTCAAGAAAGATGATGATCTCCAGAAAAAACCACGGTCAACTCACTATGTTTTTCCAACAATATGATCCAATTTTGTGGAACAAATGCCCAAGTTGGATGCCCTCATCTTCCCCAATGATCCTACAGGGAAAAAACATCCCTTCTTCATCATTGAGTCAGCCGGATGAAATTACTCTTGTCCTAACTCAACAAAATTACAAATGGCATGATATTTTTGTTGAGAGGGAAATTATGTGGTTGTAATAATTTCTTTCTATGGTTTGAAGAATGTAATTACAAATACAATAGCCACCAACGTTTTAAGATGTCATTCGTTGGATCGGATAGTCATTTTTCTAGTTGTAATTCTTGTTTTGCAAATATGTAACCAATTCTCTGTAATTATTCATTTAGATGATGAATTGAAGGATGATTATGCTGCAAATCTCTAGTAGTGCATTGTAGTTTCTTTGTAGAGTGTGTCGGAAGAGGAAGGCCCCCCTCTCTCATGTAGATCCTTTGCATTTTTATTTTTTATATAGTTATAGTTCATGTTTTGATTACATAGATTTATTTGAGTAGTTAGACTTGCAGTTAATTTAATTCTCATTGTTGATTACCTTATTGAAATCAATATTTGAACTATGTTATTTCTTTCATTCATTTACATAGTAATTTCACTTATGACTTTACTGATATTTGTTGATTCTTTTAATTATCAACGTGAGGAGCAGGTTTACACACCAAATTTTGGTAGCATGTGTGTGTTTATTTATGCTCAACAATCCTGGTGTTGTTAACAAAAGAATCTCAAGGAACAAAAAATTCACGAGACTTGAACCCACAACTAGAAGATTCATTGGGCTTAGTTTTGTATTGAAATTTTAATTTCTTTTATATTTTAGTTTTATAACACTACAAAAATTAATTAAATGAATGAGTATGTTAATTGTATCACTCAGAATATGAATGAAAATGGTGTAATTGATTGGTTAAAGAACAAAGCACACTCATACTCTTCATTTCAATTCCTAGAAATAACTTTTCAAACATAGTGCTTTTGATATCTTAGATTTCTTTTATCTATTCTGCATATATTTTACCGACACCTCATTATCTTATGAGCATCTATATTTATAATTAATGTACATCAATTTAAGAAATTAAATTAACCAATAAGATATTTACTCTTCCAGTCATTATGGAGAGTACTTCAATGCCTGATGTGTTTTTTCACTATATTAGTGGTGTTCTTGTGTCTTGCTACCAGGTCATCATTTTGTCATGCTATATGTTCAAGGAAAGATAAACCTAAGTCAACCATCTACAGTCTTGTTGACCATGTATGTCCACCATCCCTATGTTAGTTGTAATTGATGATTCTATCACTTCACATCATCTCTCAATGTATGTTTTGTTTTTATTGATGGGGGATACATTAATTCCCTCTTTTTATGGATCCCTTCCTATCGAATTCAATGCATTATGTAGGACAGGGATATAGAAACCAACTAGTACATTTGAGCTTGCATTATTTATTGGAAGGCTTCTTCACGATCGAAAATGATTTTACATCATTAACTCCTAATCAATCACTTCTACGAGTGTTCAAAATCAGATTATCTATTCACACTTGATAGATTGTACTAGGTACCTTGGGATCCACTTTCATAATTAGTGGGTCCCCTCACACCTGTTAACAATATAACTCAATGCTCGGTAATCAAATGGTTTCTACTATGATAGAAATCAACTCATCTATTTTCATGTTGTAGAATTGTACCATCGAGGTTTGGTATTGATACCTTGGTATTGGGGCCACATCACACATTCATGCTACTGTTATCGGACTAATTGGTAGGTGCAGACACTAACATATCTCCCTAGATCCACCTAGATCTATAACAAAACACGACAGGACATGATTCTTTCCCTAAGTTATGACCATTGAATTAGCTAGTAAGGAGGAACAAGTGACATACCTTTATATCGCTTCCTTAGGTCTTTGTTGCTCCCGCTTCACTCTGGTGCTCTCATGAGGTCAAGAAAAAGACAATGCAAACCAACCAAAGTGAAGATAGCATAATGTATTCAATCATCAACTTATGCATATGATCAAGGAATTACACAATAAAGTAAGAATGACTTTATGGGAAAAGGACATGTCATTGTATCATAATAATCGAAAGTAGAAGATACAACCTAATTGCCTTGATGTCGCAAGATTACTTTCAGTGGATCTTGGTTCCAACACACACACTTGCTCGGTCCTTGCATGAAGAAGATCAAATTCCTCTTGATAGACCTATTAGAGTCTCCAAGCTTCTGTTCAAGCAAAGTTCTTCACACAATTCCTTCACCAATTCTTCAATTAATCTTTCTTAACCTTTTCCATGAGAATCCTATCAATATATAGGAGAGGATGAGATGGTTACATGGATGAGAATGATCCCACCAAATTAGAGAAACCAGTAAAATGATAACCATTCGAATGCCAACCCCTTTTCTAGAAGATTCCCTTCTAGAACCCTCAAGACTCCATCTCTTTTCCAATCTTAAAAACAAGTTCGCACCCTAAATATAGAGAACAATGTGAGAATTTTGCACCCTAGCTAAAGGTGGCCAGCGAGAATGGGTCATTCTCGCACCCTAAGCTATAAGCAACCTACGAACTCACTTTGAAAATATGTTTTCTGGAAGGAGATAAATGCCACTTTTCTCAGGAGAAAGTTCTTGTTGGGAGCCTGAGTACACCATTGTTAATACATCACCAAGATGAAAAAAATCTTGTGTAACAGAATGCCCCCCAAAGTATGCGACCGGAATCAGTGACAGCCGAAATCCTTTGTAAACTGCGTGTGTGTTTCGGAAACCAGGAGTGCACCTAATCGAAAACCTGCAAACAACCAAGCATCTTGCAGAATATCATACTAGTTCTGAGGAAGGCATTCCCATACTCAGATCACAGACTAATGACATCATAAACATAGTTCATGGACACCAATCATACACCGTGGATCCATGCTGTCAAAATATCGCATAGCCACCAAGAATACATTGTGGATGCATGAAAGAAATTTCAAATAAAGACGACATAGCCACGAGACATACAAAGTGGATCTACGTGCCAGCAAATTATACATATTCCATCACAACCTAGATCAAAGAGATGAGACCCAGGGTCTTCAATCCTGTCACCTGAAAGTATGAATCTAACCATGTGATTACATGTGTTGAAGTCAAACATGGTAGAAACCACTTGATTACCTATCATTTATGAAACCATTAACAAGTGCGAGGGAAATCACCATTAATGTCAATGACTCCCAAGGTACACTAGTAGAATCCACCAAATGTGAATAAATGAGTTGAGGTCGAACATCTGATGGAATCTCCCGATCAGGGGTCAATGATGAAAACCCACTGTCGAAAGCGAGGAAACCTGCCATTGAGGCATGCAAGTTCCAAGGTACCAAAGAATTTCTAAGTCTTGTTTCCAGATAATGAGATGGAGTCGACGAAACAAAACTCAGCACAGGAGGGCCTTGATGTATCCCCCATCAATGACACGAACTGAGTAACATATTTTGAAGGCAGAACAGAGTATGATGTAAGTTGAACTGGACACAGGGAAGGCCGACACAGAGAGAATGGACAACTGCAGATGGTCGGCTCAATAGAGGTTTTGAATGAACTTCTCTTGAACATATGGACAACATGACCAATGATTTGGTAGCACTGACTCAGAGATGACTCAGGATATGACCTGGTAGCAAGTCGTATGAGAGACAAATGGATTTCCCAAAATGGCTTCAGATAATGAATGGGGGGCTGTCATGTTCAAGAGTGACACTTACTACCAATAATACGAACACAAAAACACATCCCTTTCCCAAAATTTTCCCCCACCATTTCTAGCAAGTACCTCTTTATTTTTACGCAAGCTTGAGGAGGATAACATATGCTTGTTTATGTAATCTCATCCTTTATATGATTCCTTCGGAGTATGTTTAACGAACCCTAGGAAGGAGTGGTTCGGTCCCATTACGGGTCTTTCGATGTTTGTTTAACGAGTCCAAAGATAGAAAACGCGAAGGTTTTTCATGATTATAGAGTCTGGAAAAAAACTTAAAAGAGAACTCTCTCAGTTCCTTTTTTGTAAAATAGTCCGACGAGACTGAAAAAGAGGTAAATTATCGCCCAACAGATGCTTTCTTTGAATACTTTAACGAGCGTGAAAATAGCAAGGTCGCTCGACGATGTATTCATGTTTAGAGAGTCTGAAAAGAGCTTAAAGAGAACTCCATGGGGTTCATTTTTCATATAACCTTGTTGAGCCCGAAAAAGTGATAAAAGTGTGCTCGATCGCGTTCTCATGTATTTTTGAGCGTGAGAATGGACAAAGACCAAGCTCGAGGTTTTGTGTAAAAACCATAAAAAACAAGTCAAACATGCGATGAAAAAAGAGAAAAAATATCTGTATCCCTGTGTATGAATGTTGAAGTCATTACGTCTGCAAAAGTTGCACTCATAAGGGTATTAGGTATTAGGTTTAATAAATAAAACAATTATAAAAAACCAACAAAAATGGTAAAAGTAAATATAAGTGGGTAAACGTTGTTTTTACCATACTCATTGTAACTTTGCCAATATTTTAGCCCAAAACCCCTCTTTTTCCCTTGAATTTCGACACTCAATTGCGGGAGGTACGAGCATCCATTTGACGAACCATATCCGGTAGTGAGGTAAGCTCCTTGTCTTCTATCTTTTCATGGTTCAATTTTTCATTTTCATTGGTAAAATTCAAGTTTTTGAGCTTGTTTTAGGGGTTAAATTTGCGCTCAACCATTCTCGCAGGCCAGCCACAAGGGACCTGTGAGAATGCATGATTCTTGTAGGTATCCCCAAAGGCACCTACGAGAACCTCGCACTGTGCCTAAAGGGCACCTGCGAGAACCCCAAAGTGAAAAATTAAAGTTTTCTCAATGAAAAAGATACCAAGTCTTGAAGAGAGTTGCTGACCTTCTTCTTATGTGTCTTATGCAGGCATTTGGCTATCACCATGGTTCTAGAATGGTGTGAAAGAGAGCATGAAGAAGATGATTCTATTGCTAGGAATAATCCAGGCACTGTTGTCTCTTTGCGAGATTGTGGCCTCCTGAAATTCTTTCGTATCCCGGGCATGAGGGCCCAAGTCAGACTGTTGGAGTACCTCGCTCATATGTGGGACGTGGACCAACAAGTATTTCATGTAGGGGTCCACACATTGTCCTTGCATATCGAGGATGTTTACTTCTTGACAAAACTTTCACGCCATGGGTACCACGCTAGCTTGAATGGTAGCAGAGGTGGTGGGATGCCTATGAGTGAATACTGTTGTTTGTGCTGTGTTCCAGAGGTGGAAAGGAGCAAAGAAAAAGTGGCCATTTGGGGGGTGCAGGATTTGACCCTTCACACTATTTTGTTCACCATTTCTCATATGGCTGGGAGCGCTGCTCCACACATGGCTCTCTAGAGATACTTTTAGTATTCCATAGAGTGTACTGAGCCTCGGGTCTTTAACTGGGAAGACACAGTCCTTCGTAGTGTGAAGAGACAGTTGACCAAATGCAGGAGAGGCGACCTGAAGCAATTCGGGTACAGGTAATTGTTGGTGTCCTTATTTCTTGAGAGGGTTCCCTTTCCAAGGTTGCAGGTTGAGTGGGGTTTACTGGCTCCAGAGGATCCAAGAATGCTAAGGTGGTGTAACCTCATGGCCCACCATGTAGTTGGACCAATCATCAAATACAATGATTCCTTCTTTGACTAGTTGCGACCACAAATGATGATGGTCGATGATTATGCCTATGTCGGATTTGACTTCTGAAGAGATCCAGACTTGGCCCTGCCCGAGGGCACTCAGTGGGGGTATCTCGGTAAGAAGTACACCTTTTTACTTTTTAAATGTTTTTGTGAATTTTATCATATGAAAATGTTTTTATGTTTGTCCAAGGTCTAATTACAAAAATTCTTTTTGATGACACAGACGTGGGGCCTTATCGACCTCCGGGTACTTCTCATATTCAGCGATAAGGAGAGGTGGCTCCAGTTCCACGATGGGATGCTAAGGATTATGAAGCAGTGGAACAAAACTTAGAGGGTTTGACAACAGACATTCTAGACATGCCTCTTGGAGAGGTCCCGCGATGTTATCAGCGTCATACAGTGGGGGTGTCAGAGTCTGTTAGACGACTTCTTCGTAGGGTTTCCCGGGTAGTCGTGTGTTACTATGAACGTCATCCATGACGTCACTTTGTAGAAGCAATGAGCTTCAGATTTTGAAATTTTGGTCCTCGGACAAAACTTTTTGTAAAAAACTTTTTGATCATTATATATACATACGGCTTCTACCAACTTATTTTGTGTCGTGTGATACTTGTGATGTGATTGATTTATAAATGACCCAAATGTCTGTCTAATACATAGTTAGCTAATGCATCAGTTAATGTATTTAGACGTCCAGGAATATGCTGATAATCAATATAATCACATAGACATTACTTAATTGTAGTACTACGAGCTGCGAATCGAGTCATACAACCAAGTGACGTATACTGAGCGAGATAGCATCAATCAATAATTTTATAACGGTGCTATACTCTGCAATATTGTTGGTCACACAGCCGAGGCACACACCTCGTAGAGTGACAAGTTCATTTGTAGGGGCGTAAATTTTCCATGTAGCAGAAGCAAGGTTATGAGTACTACGGCTAGCGCCATCAGCGAAGCCAATGTGGGGTAGCGAAGACTCCAACATCTGGAAATCAAACACAATGTCACATAAGGGTAGAGACCAGATAACGAAAAAGCATACTACAGTAACACACAAGAAGTATGATACAATAAAATACAAGTACTTGTGCATAGGTGATCTTATGCATAGTACTTCTTCAAGTACAACCCATTCCTGGGTTCACTCAAAGGGATACCATCGTAATCTACTAACTCGTAAGCTCCTTTCTCTAAAACTCATCTGACGATATAAGGACCTCGTCACATGGCATCGAATTTTCTAGCTCCTAGCATATCTCGATCTTGTTCGTAGAGGAGAACAAGATCTCCTTCAGAGAAAACGCGAGGCTTGACATGTTTGTCATATTGGGCCTTGACACATTTCTTCTAGGATTCTATGACTAGGGTAGCATCGCGTTGAGTTTCGTTTAATCGCATGAGATACAACATATGTTCTTCTTCTGCATAAATGTTCGGTAGGAGTTCGACGTCTAGTTTTAAATAGGGTATCTCGCATTCAATCGGGAGAATAGCTTCTAAACCATAGACTAACCAGAAATGTGTAAGCCCAGTAGTGGACTTAACGGATGTCCTGTAAACCCACAATGCTGAAAACAACATTGTGTGCCAACTTGTTTTGTGAATCCCTATCATTCATCGGAGCATAATTATGAGAACTTTGTTAATCGCTTCGACTTGGCCATTGGCTTGTGGGTAATAGGGAATTGAGTTTTCATGGCAAAGAACCAACTTTTCAGTGATTTTGAACATCATGAAGTTTCTAAAGTGGTTACCGTGATCAGTGACTATAACCCGAGGAACACCAAAATGAGCTATGATGTGATTGAAAATGAATAATGTTGCGGTCTTTCCAGTATTGTCAAATGTTGGCATCACCTCGACCCATTTCGTAAAATAATCTATGGCTACAATAATGTATCCATTCCCCCCGGCCGAGGGGGGGTGACATGTCATGAAATCGATGCCCCATTTTGCAAAGGGACCAATGGAGACCACAGGGTGAAGAGGAGCAGGATGTGACCGTATCTTATGATTATAGGTCTGGCAAGTGTGGCATTTTTGGATGGCGATTATGTAATCGTTAAATAAAGAAGGCCAAAAATACCCTGCTCATAAGATCTTCAGGGTAGTGGCATACCCGGACATATGACCACCATAGGCTCTAGAATGGTAGTCATTTAAGGATTTCGCGGCTTCATCAAACATGAGGAAGTGTCAAAAAACTGAGTCAATCCCACGACGATAAAGAGTATCCCCAAGGATAATATATTGATGGGCTTGGTAGCATATTCGATGTCGTTTAGTACTAGACAAATTGGGCCAGAAAGTCTGGGTTTGGAGATATATGATGATATCGACATACCAAAGATCGTCAGAACTAATTAGGAAAAGGGATTCATTAGTTAGTGAATCGGCTGCTACATTTTATGTTGTAGAGTAGGGAAAGTCGCATATCAACTCGACAAACACTAAGGAATTCTTGGACTTAGCTCGTTCAAATTCCAAGTCAAACTCCTGGAGTATAACTATCCATTTGGAGTATTTTCCCCCTAGCAATTGACGTGTCAGAATGTGTTACATAGGGTTTCAATTAGAAATTACCGTAGTCTTGCGAGAGAGGATATAGTGTTGGAAGTGTTGAACGGCTTGGACAGCTTCCAAGGCCAATTTTTCGACATGTAAATACTTGGTTTCGGTAGGCATTAGACTTCAACTCAAGTAATAGATAACATGTTCATCATGAGAATCATCCTCTTGGACAAGAACCATAGCAATGGTGTAATCCGAGGCTGCGAGGTAAAGGAAATAATCACGACTGTAATCGGGGGGGAAGAGAAGTGGAGCACGTGTCAGGGACAATTTCAAGGCTTCGAAGGCTTTGTTTTTTATGGTATCCCATATGAACTAAGACCCCTTTTTGAGGAGTCGAATAAATGCACGAGTTATATCGGTGTAGTTCGGGATGAAACGACGAAGAAAGTTTTCTTTCCCTTGTAAACTTTGTAACTAGAGAATTGTAGAAGGATGAGGGAGATTAAGAATCGCCTTGACCTTTAAAGGATCTACCATGATCCCTTGACGCAAAACAATAAAGCCTAGAAGTCGGTTGGATTCCATGCAGAAAACGCACTTGTGAGGATTCAAGCGTATATGGTAAAACTGACAGTGGATGAAAATGGCTCGGAGGTGGATTGGATGATCGACTCGACGCATGGAATGAGCAGGTAAGTCATCAAGATATGGTTTCACGATGTCCTTGATATCATGGAAGGCATAAGACATAGCGCTTTGAAAAGTTGTGCCAGCGTTCTTTAGACCGAAAGGAAGTTTCTAATAGGTGAAAGTGCCCCAAGGACAAATGAAAGAGGTTTTGTGTTGATCCTTGGGAATAATATTGATTTGATTATATCTGGAGAAACCATCCATTAGAGATAAGATTTCACTTTCGGCGCAATCGTCGACAATCTGGTCGACGAATGGGGTAGGAAAGTTGTCCTTAGGACAAGATTTGTTAATATCCCTATAATCAACACATACGTGGATTGTGACTTGTTTCTTGTCGATCAAGACAAGATTGGAAACCGAGTCAGTGAGGGCCACCAGGAAAATAAATCCATCTTTGAGAAGTTTCTCGACTTCAAGCTTAATAGTAGCCGCTTTATGTGGGTGAACTGGACGAAGGCGTTGCCGGACGGGTTTAACGTTTGGGTATGTCTTGATCTCATGTATCACAATTTCGGGGTCGATACCTGGCATTTCTTCGTAGCTCCAGGTGAAGACGTCACAAAATTATTTGAAAAGTGACTTGTAGGTGACGATTTCATCAGGGGAACACGGAGCTCTGATATGCACATTTTCGACAATTCTAGGTTTGATGGATATGTCAAGGGGAATAGTGGGTGAGATATTGCTTAAGTTCCCTTCGAAAAACACATCGTGTGTGGACTCGGGAATGGTTGAAATGATGACAATGGTCGACGGAGTCAAGATCCGTTGGTAGCTCTCGAGGGTGTGTTGTTCCAGGAAGATGATGGAACAGTGATGTCCATCGTTCCAAGGGGTGTCTTCCATGACAGACATAATCATCTCCTCTGTGGGAAAAATAACGTCGAAAGGGTCTGGAGACAACTCACCAAGAGAGGGGGTATAAGGGGTTGTCGATTGAATGGCCTGATAGGCAGATTCGACCAGACTCAAAGGTATTTCGTCGCTGTAACGAAGATGATCGCCAGGGTCAGGTACCATCCATGGGTCGTGAGACACAAGGGTTCCATGAATCAAGGTGGAGATCATGTTGATTGAATCAATGCATGAGTGTGGAACATCGGGTGGTGGAATGGGGAAGGTACCCATTAACGAAGAGTCTTTGAGAAGACCTACACTGACGTTCTTGTAACCCGGTGGGGTTTTAGCGATAAATGGTATGTTTCCAGTACACGTATCCGAGTTAAAAAGGGCTAATTGGTCGACGGTGATTACCTTTCCTTTATGTGGGAAACATACCACATGAAAGAGAGTTGACACAACCATGCACATGGAATTGATCCAGCTACGGCCAAGCAGAAGATTGTAATCGAGAGGAGCATCAAAGACTTCCACTTCGATTTGGACCATTTTGTTGTCTAGCGTGATCGACAATGAAGGAAGGACACCATAGGGATTAAAACTGGAGCCATTGAAGGCTTTGAGGGTGTTATGGGATTCAGTCAAAGAGGGAGAGTCGATGGCTTTCCAGTAGGTAACAAACATGACACACGTCGAGGCACCCTTGTTGATAACGGTTCTACAAATGTTTTTGTCGGAGAAAATCACTTAGATTTGGAACACGAGTTGAGGGGGTAACCTTTGAATATGGTCTTCCAAGTCAAAAATTATTAAATTCGTGTCCGTCGGGTCGATTCCACCAATAGATATTAACAGTGCCTTTCATTGTGTGGGACAACTTTGAAGGACTTCTATGGCTGACATCACGGAAGGTGATTGGGCCAGGTCTTCAACAATGTTGTAGTTCTGGGAAGCATGAACATGAGGATTGAAATTCGATTTTTGAACGACGCCCTTCGGAGGGGGGAGAAGAACTGCATTAAGGTTGGGTCATTCGAGATGAAGAGGATCGTTGGTAGGTGGAGTCGCGGGAGAGGGTTGTACCAATGAAGGAGGTAGATCATCAACCTTCTCTTTAGAGGGAGAATAATCTTTGGCTCGAGTGGTAAGTGTGATGTCATTATTCTTTGAATCGCCAGTACACATCAATACATAGGATGTAGTGGAAGGGGAAGGTTGGTCATGAATGACCAATTGGGCTTGTTGTTGAGAGGGTAAGGGTTATGATAAAACGACCGGAGTGGGTGGTTTCGGGGCTCCTTGAAGAAACTTAGTAACCTTGGTGCATCATGGACAATCCTTCATGTAGTGATCATCACCACAGATAAGACAAGGATATCATGGTTTGCTCTTATCCCTATCGTCAACAAATAGAGTTTTGGGTTTCTCTGCTTGTGAAGTATTTTTTTCCTCCTCATTCTTACCTTTTCCCTTTCTGGATTTGTTTTTACCGGCTGGGGTAGATTGAACTGCATTTACCTCAGAATTCTTGCCGCTGGGAGGGGTAGGAGACGGAGCATTTTGAACATTAGAAGAGGTAGGTTTGGGGTTGTTTCTCGAGGCAGAGTGTGGTTGGGAATGGAAAGTGACAATCACACCGTCGGCTGCATGAGAGGCAACTGGAGTAGTTGAAGTGGTGTAAGTGGAAGGATGAGGTGCATCAGGGAGTAAGTTGTAAAGAGTACCTGCTTGTGAGTAAACGAGGTCAAGGTATTGAGCACGACTTATGGCCTGTTCTTCCATGAAAACTCCACCCATGGCGATGTAATGACTGATTTCGTTCAAAAATGATTTTGTGAACCACTCTGCCAGTAACTGATTGGGAAGTTTGAGTTTGATGAGACGCCATCTCTGTCACCACTCATGAATGTGATCAGATATATGAGTGGTTTTGGTTTGTTTGAAAGAACTCAAAATCTCGGTCCCTATTTCATAATGGATTGGTAATTGGTAGTGGGTGAGGAAAGCCATATCTAGGGTGTTGAAGTCGGCGAAGAAACCTCATGATAATTCTATGTACCACTTCATGGAAGAACCTGTGAGAGTTATTTGAAAAAGATGTAAATGAATAGAGTCATCCATCAAGGAGTTGGATGAGCACCAGAGGTGAAAAGTCATGACGTGATTGTTTGGGTCCTCAACCACTTTTCCATTGAATTTAGGGATGTCAGATGGTAGCTTGGCTGGTATAGCAGGCCATTGGGGAGAGTGATGGATTGGATCATTTAAAATCCTTGACAGATCCGGGAGGTCCAAAGTGGCCAAGAAGGGTAACTGTCTATTCACATGCAGGTACTAGTGGCTTTAGGGAGGGAGTCACGTCGACAAACCAGCGGGACCATAAGCAGTCTGCGTGTAATGCGAAGACCCAGGAAGATTTGGTGGTTGTTGTAGAGGAAAGTAGCCCATGGGATTATATCCCTGAATAAGGACATGAGTTTTAGCATTCGAGCCCCAAATAGGATTGGGCGTACCTGGATATGGTTGGCCTATACTATGGGGTATAACGGATGTAGCTGGAAGCTGTTTTCCCCTAGTCGATTGAGGATTATGTTGTATCAGATGGTTTCAATACTGGGCCAAGGATGGAGGTATATTTTGTCCGTAGGGTGGGGTCGGTGGGGGTTGTCCTCCAATCGGGGGTTGATTTCCAATTGGGGGTTGTGTTCCAATTGGGATTTGTGTTCCAATAGGAATTTTCCCTACAAGGGGGGGTTGAGTCAAACCTCCTTGGTAAAATTGTCCACCAACAGGAATCTGGTAATTTGGTGTGAACGACGGAATAGTGCCACTAGGATTAGTGTTGTCGATAGAGGAAAAAAAAGGTCCTCTGAAAGGGGGTTGAGGAAGTGTTGGAATGAAGCCAGGAGGAGAGTGCCCAGAAAAAGAGGGACCACCAGGAGTTCTGCATGGGGTTTGTGTAGGAGTGGAAATAGAAGCATTCAATGTATGGTATCCGGGTGGAAGCGTCGGGGTGACACTGGGAGAGAGAGGCGTGCCAATGGGGGATTGACTAGTCATTGTAATCCCAATGTGAATACTCGTAGTATATATGTAATGGACCATTTCTAAAGGGATGGTCAAGATGTGGTCAGCTCACAGAGATTATGTACCAGGAAAATAATAAGCAATAGTAAAAGGTACTACATTTGGGTCAGAGGTTTCGGGGAACACAGGTGAGACGGTGATTTCAACGCTCGACCCTGAACCAAAAATATCCCATATAAAAACACCAACAAACCAAAAAGGATCTTGGCCCTCAGGTCCTGGAAAGGGTCCAATCGATGATCCATAAGACACAACAACTAAGTCTCCGAAAGAATTCACTCGCATAATCCGTCTCTTAGAGTTAGGGTGAAGTCGAAATTCCTCTCAAGAATTGGTAATTCGGAACCGTTCTAGAGAGTCAGTTCTTTCCACTTGTGGAGTGGTGATGTCTTGGACTTCACTTTGTTGAGGAGAGCCCTCTGGTGATCTTGTAGGCAGGGGTTGAGAACCTTCCAGATTTTCTGGAGGTAATCCCTACAGTCTACGTGAACGACGTGGAAGGTCTATTGTGAACGAGTTACAAACTTATGAAGAAAACCCTGTAGTCAACTTGGGTAAACAAACAACATGCGCTAGTAAACAAAATCTAGGAAACGATACCAAGAAAACAAGACCTTCTAATTCCAAAGTCACTAGTTGGTGATGAAATCCAACATCACAACAACGAGACAAGAAGGGGCGGGGCTAGGGTGGAAAAGTTACGCTGACGACCTGCTTAACAGACTTACACCCTCGTGCAAGCTCCCACACATAATCATGGGTATACCCTCCAAACAGCCCGAGTGAGTTTGGTCAATTTCGATTCTAGGTACCGTGAAGACTTGTCCCTTCACAGTCACCTTGTGTAAGACCCTAAGAAGATAAGCCACTAAGGTTACCACTGGAAACAATAAATCCTGGGGGGACAATAGACAGTCCGATCCACATGCAAGGGCAGGGTATCTAGCCCGAAATCAACTCGAGAGGCTTCCACTCATCATTGTGGGTATACCTCCAAGTGACCCCCATAATACGTGCAATCTCTACACCGATATCAACAAAGCAGGGTGAGTAACTCTGTCAAATATCAATGCAACCTCGTGTTTGACCCTTGTGTGAGAAGGGCTTCCCAGGACAAAATGTTGTAAATGGAATTTGACACTCCTTAACAAAAGATGTTATTGTGTGTTTTTTTCTTTGGAGAGTGTATCTCTCTGCCTATTCCAAAGCTCTAGCCTAGCTAATTGTTGGTGTAATAGAGTCCTAGAAAAGAGTTACTAGTTAAATTTTAAAATTGCGCAATATTATTTAAGGGTTGTTGTTACTCAAAGGAAACGCAGGTGAAACCAATGTTGTGTGAGACTCTGACCCAAAAATGCATAGATAGGATTGAAATATATCAAATTTCGTTCGATGAATTCTATGTACGGGAGGGAAAGAGAAGTTTTCCAGAACAATCTTGAACTACGATATGCAATTTTCTTTAAAATGCAATCTTCAACGAATCACATGATAATGGCAATTATGTATTTCTTCTCTTTCAACAATTTCAACAATTGATTTTCAATATTTTCAAAACGAAAATGCTTTTAAAAAGAAAAATGTTTTTTACTTTTCAAAAAGATCTACACCATGGTGGTGAAAGTAAGGAAAACCAATAACTAACGAACAAGCAATAAACAAAAACCAAAACCAATCTTTCAATGGAGACAAAAATGACAAGTAGGCAAGACTAGTCTTTTCAATTGCATGAGAACAATGATTTTCCAAATAATGAGAAAATGAGAAATACAAACAATCCCAACTTTCAAACCGATCACCAACTCCTAACCCAACAAGTATAGAGATTATATCCTTGTCAAGAAGAGTCAAGAGATGAGATTTGAGAAAAAGATGGACAAGAAGAGCCTTTGATTTCCGAAGACTGATCGTGCACAAAATTCAAAGTCAAGAAACAATCAACCAGTGCTCCAAGAAGTTGTTTTCTGACACCTATACAGATCTGGGCATCTGAGCATGCAAAAACCTTAAATCCAAAAATTTTAAAAGAGGGTCCGCAAACTATCAGTAATGCACAGTGCGAGAATGGAGCATTCTCGCAGGTTGGCTTCAAGCAGGGTGCGTGAACCTTGCACTAGACTGAAAGGCAGAGTGCGAACTCAAGGGATTCTCGCAGGCCATTGTGCGGTTCAGTGCGAGAAGGCCTGAAACTAGTCAAAATTTTGGAGAAAGACAAAAATTTTGAAGGGACTTCTAGACCCAGAGAGTCTATTAAGGTATCTTGAAGACTCAGAGATTGATAGAAATGAAAAATGGTAAGGCAAGAGCAAATGGCCAAGGAAAAATACCAAAAACCACTAAAAAATGGGTTGCATCCCCAATGTGGTCGCGAATTTTGTTATCGGACTAATCGGTAGGTGCAAACACTAACAGATCTCCCTAGATCCACTTGGATCTAGAACAAAACACGATAGGACATGACTCTTTCCCTAAGTTATGACCATTGAATTAGCTAGTAAGGAGGAACAAGTGACATAATTTTATATCGCTTCCTTAGGTCTTTGTTTCTCCCGCTTTGCTCCTGTGCTCTCATGAGGTCAAGAACAAGACAATGCAAACCAACCAAAGAGAAGATAGCAAAATGTATTCAATCGTCAACTTATGCATATGATCAAGGAATTACACAATAAAGTAAGAATGACTTTATGGGAAAATGACATGTCGTTGTATCATATTAATCGAAAGTAGAAGATACAACCTAATCACCTTGAAGCCGCAAGCTTCCTTTCGGTGGGTCTTGGTTCCAACACACACACACTTGCTCGGTCCTTGCATGAAGAAGATCCAATTCCTCTTGATAGACCTATTAGAGTCTCCAAGATTCTGTTCAAGCAGATTTCTTCACATAATTCCTTCACCAATTCTTCAATTAATATTTCTTAACCTTTTCCATGAGAATGCTATCAATATATAGGAGAGGATGAGATGGTTACATGGATGAGAATGATCCCACCAAATCAGGGAAACTAGTAAAATGATAACCATTCGAATGCCAACCCATATTCTAGAAGATTCCCTTCTAGAATGCTCAAGACTCCATCTCTTTTCCAAGCTTAAAAACAAGTTTGCACCCTAAATATAGAGCACAGTGTGAGAACTTCACACCCTATCTGAAGGTGGCCTACGAGAATGGGTCATTCTCACACCCTAGGCTATAAGCAGCCTACGAACTCACTTTGAAAATATGTTTTCTGGAAGGAGATAAATGCCACTTTTCTCAGGAGAAAGTTCTTGTTGGGAGCCTGAGTACACCATTATAAATACGTCACCAATATGACCAAAATCATGTGTAACAGCTACCCCTCCCAATTTCGATGGATTATATCACTCCTATTTGAGTACTTTAAAGACTACACGGGCACTCTCATTGGTTCTCGATGTCTTCTTGATGTATAGTCTGACATATATCCACATTGCATTTTTTGGTGGCTATGATATATTTGATGATGTGGATCCATTGTGTACCTTTTTCTAGCCATGGTATTGTATTTCATTTCATGGATCCATAGTGCATTGTGTTTGGAAGCCATGTTTGTTTTCTCTTCTAAGCATGGGTATGCCTACCTCGATGATGATGATGATATATATATATATATATATATATATATATACTTAATGTCTGATTGCAAGTACTCCTTGGCTTATTGATATCTTATATCCCTCCTTATGTTTCCTCACATTGGTGACCATTATCATAATGTTTTTTGGCCATCAGTTCTTCTTCTAACCTCACACATTAGGGGGTATCTTTTATACAACCTTATTTTCCACCTTGGGGACACATGGAGGACCCATTGATGACATCATGTTAAGACACACTCTTCTACTTTGTATTTCCCCTATTTTTTAAGATGGTTTCCCCTAAAATACTTGATAGAGCGTGACCAGTCACTATTTGCATAGCTGACAATCCACGACCAATCACTATATGTATTATTGTTGACCCGCAAACACCCTTGTAGCTTTCTATATTTGGTGATTTCCAAGGATATCAACGCTATGTGAATTTTTTCTCTCGTGATATGAGCTTGGGGACTCTCAATACAATTGAGTTTCACTAATTTCTAGAGATATAGAAGCCTCTCCTAGCCTCCTCCACCAATCTATTTAAGGAATGCATTCCATTGGAAAGAGGGTGGAAGAATAATTTACAAGTACATGATGCAAAAATTTTAGAAGAGCTCTTCCACAAGAAATCAATATTCATACTAGGTTATCCTTGCTTGTGTGAGGGATAGGGAGGAGAAAGAGAAAGGATCCAAGGAATGCATCATGACACAAGGTATGACTATGTTGATGTATTCACCTTTTATTTGATTTATATGTAAATATATGTGGTTTTTCCCTTCCAATGCTTTTGTATTCATTGATTAATACTTTCATGTGTTAGCTCTAATATTTCCTTGAGTAGATAGTATTATATCTAGACTAGAGCTATGATTTCCTAAATATTTATGAAGGTTTGAGAAATGGTATCTATTGTCACTTGTTTGCAGGAACTAATGTTGATACTGAGAGGGGGGTGAATCAATATCAAGTACAATTTAAAAACTTTTTCAACTTATACTAAAACCATTCAAATATATCCAATGAGAAATGAACAATAGTATAATACTTACACCAATACACCACAATACACCATGCAGAATATATGAGAAATAATCAATAGTTATTGTTCAAGGGAAGTAATGACTTCCAAAGGTAGCTACAACTTCCAAATATAAAGGGAGGGATAAACCTCCAAAAGGAAGATACAATCCTCCAATATCAAGAGAGGGTTGACCTATCCATCTTTGCCCCTTCCTTCTACCCAAGAATATATGATATATAATAAAACTTTACATTAAACCATCACCATTAACTAACCATCACATAGAACCTAATAATGCTTCCTAAGACTTCTTCAAATTATGAAATTATTCACTTCTTAGAATACATGATCCTGTAGATAATATAACTCAATGTATTCTCTGAAACTCCTTCATTTTTCACTCCTTGAATCCTCCAAAAAAAGAAGTCACAGAGAAAATGGTAGACCTTATTCAATTTTGGTTTATCCAAGAGAGATAACTTGTACATAATGAACCACACTCAATATTTAACATCATATTTTGAAATTCTCACACAAGAAACTATAGACTGTACTATGTCCAATGAAATTCGTCTCACTTCAGTTGGATTCTCTATGAATAAGTTATGACTGTTTTACCTGGAACACTTGTTTATGACTAGCTTTAGGACTAGTCAAAAACCCTATTTTCCACAGAGTGTATCTACAGAATTATAGTGAACAAAGAGATGAATTTTTTACCACATGTACCTATATATGTATTCTCAATACCATATCAATTTCACCATATTAATCGTTCTAGAAAAATAGTTATAGTGAAAATGGTAATATGACCTGTAAATAACATACCTTAGAACACATCACCAAAAGACTTCATCCTCCCTTCAAATTTGACCTTCTTTACTTCAGATTTCCTCTAAAATTCAACTTTTGTGTGTTTAAAATGAATGTATAATGATAAGTATTTATTCTCTTTATGTCACTTCCTTTTAACATTTTGTCCGGCCTGACACTTTATTATTTTGTAATTCTTTTCTTTAATTATTTTCAGGGCTGACCTATACTTCCTTCTTCAATTCACTTTGTCATCTTCAAAAATTCATTTCTCCTCAACCATGACGATCCATGTGATGTGCTACCTACCACCGGAAACAAAATGATGTATATTATCCATACATGAGTGTTTTGTTGGCATGTGCACTGCCCTTCATGTCCAAATACCTTCATCAATCTAGCGGTCCAAAACCAACGACTAGGGCTGACATCAATGACAAAACCCAGTCTTCCAACAATCTACCCCTTTGTAATTGATGGAAAAATTCATTCTCCCCCTGTCATCATGATCCAAATTTCTCTTCCCCTTTGACATCAATGACATTCTTTGGGGGTGCTCCCCCTGAAAATATAGCACTTAATATGTTGATTAAGGTTGGTTGTCATTGTTGTCAACCCTTGAATAAAGCCTAGTGGCACAAAGGTTTGGGTAATGGAACTAAGTTTGTTTGATGTAAATATGACTCATTATTGTCTTTTTATGGATGATAATAAGTAAAAATGGATGAACTCCAAAGTGGTCCCCTTATGGTGAAAGCCCTCATGAGAATATTCTTTACAGATTGACTTATCCTATAAGTATGGTTAGAGAACCCATGCTTATTTGTGGAATAATGAGATGAAGTTTAGTGAAACTATCCTATATGTATATTTGTTTTCATGCCATTTCTGGTGGTATGTGGAACATCACATAACTCCTCACAGTTAGAGAGTTATGGCCATGAGAAGTTGGAGAACCCATGTTTGGGTAATGGACCCAAGTTTGTTTCATGGATAACCGCATGAATTTTCATATATTTTAAGGTAATACTATTCTAAATAGATATTACATGTCATTCCATTTCTGGTGGTATGTGTAACATCACATAACTCCTCATCGTTTGAGAGTTATGGCCTTAAGTAGTTGGAGGACCCTCATATGCCATCTAGAAGCCCCAAAAGGTCAAACTAGTCAAAGTGGTTTAAGATATTTTAGAAGGTTAATAATAAAGTGAAGTGGTTAGTGCACTATAACTCAAAGTGAATACAAAATAAATTATTTAAATAATAAATTTAATGGAGAAATTAGAAGTGGGTTAACCCTAAAATAAGGAAAGTGGGCAAAGTGACCTAGAAGATGTTTTTAAGGAAGCTACTTGGAGAGTATAAATAAGAGGAAAGGCTCTCTCATTTTATATAACACTTGAGAATATTGAATATCTATAGGTTTTTGAGTTAACCAAATGATATCTAAGCCTAATTTATGAGGGAAGGTCAAGAAAAGAAGGTCGGAATTCAAGGAAGGATAAATTCTTTTGATGATGCTTTCTAAGGTATGTTATTTACAGGTCATCTCACCATTTTCGCAATAAAACAATTTCTAGAATGATTCATACCATGAAATTGATATTCCATTGAGTAAACATATCCAATTATCTTTGGTAAAAAATTCATCTTGTGGGTCATTGTACTTTTGGAGTTACACTCTGTGGAAAATAGGGTTTGGGGCTAGTCCTGAAACTAGTCTAAAACAGGTGTTTCGGGTAAAAACGTCATAACTTATTCATAACATATCCAAATTCCATAATAAAAAATGTTTTGGTTATATTAAATTTTGTAGTATACTTTGTAACAGTTTCATATCGATTCAACATATATTCTGTGTGGGGCACACTCTACAAGGTCGCTCTCTAGAAAAATCCAAAATTCAACAAGGTATGCCATTTTTGTTATAAATCCTTTTATGAGAGATTCCAAGTAGTGAAACCAGGAGGAATTGCATAAAACACATTGAAGAAAATAGTGTATCAGTTTTAGATATTTATTCATTATAGGTACAAAGTTATGATTATTTCAAGCTAGGGTTGTTGACTAATCCAAAACTAGTCATGTTAGACTAAAGAAACGTTTGATGAAAATTCTAGTCTCTTGTTGTTAAAGTTAAGGAAGGTTTTTAGGTATGTTATCATATACACCAGGTCTATTACAGAGTTACAAATCATATTTGGATTATGAAATTGATGAGGGCTTTTGGTTAAGGTACATGTTGGGTACATGGTTGAGACAAGTAGTTGATGAGTTGGCACATACATGAGGTGTATAGTTGATAGTGTTATTACACATTGATGAGTCATATTTTATGAGTAGTTAACACATGATTGGTACATACTTGTTACATGGTTGGATGCACTTGTTTATGGTACAAGTTTCTTACAAGTTTTTTGGTACAGGTTGGTGCATGGTTGATGCACTTGTTTATGGTACAGGTTGAGGTACAAGTTGATGCATTGTTGATGCATGGTTCAAGTTTATTGGTACATGTTTACAGAATTATATATCACAGTGATAGTGTGACAATGGTTCCATCATTCTACTACTACTTCAGGGTGGTTGGATGGGGCAAGGACAGTTGGTTGTAGCCACCTTCCAGTTGTAGCCGGAGAACATAGGGCATTGTAGCCTCCTTCTGGTTGTAGCCAGAGAATTGGGGAGTTGGAGATTCCCTCGGTTTGTAGCCTGATAAACTAGGGGGTTGGAGCCTCCTTCAAGTTGCAGCTGTAAAACAAAGGAAGTTGGTTCTTCCAATGAATGTAATTCTTCAAGACATATAAGAAAAATCATTATGTGGTTTTCTCCTGCTTTGGGTTTCCACGTAAAACAGTGGTGTACTGTGTATTCATTTTTTAATTGCTCATTATTGGATGATAATTCTACATTGATATAACACTTGGATTATTTGATTAAAAAGTATTATTATTTCTCTATTACCGATTCACCCCCCCTCTCAATAATGAAACAAGTGGTATCAGAGTTGGTTCCTTCAGAAATCCGTTTAACCACTGAAAGGTAGATCAAGGAGAGAAACAACTTGTATAAAAATGGAATACCACAGTTTGATGGACACAATTATGTTTTTTGGAGCATAAGGATGAAGTCATATATATAGGAATAGGGATTTGAAATTTAACAATCAATTGTAGATGGATACACAAGACCAAGAGTTCCACCAACAAATGAAAAAGCAGTGAAACTCAGTTAGAACAATTCCAAAGCCACAAATGCACTTTTGAATGGTCTCGGTGAAATGGTATTCACCAAAGTTGCACATTGTAAATCCACTAAAAAGATTTGGGACAAGCTTCGAAATATTTATGAAGGATATTCAAAAGTCAAAGAAACAAATCTTCAAACTTACAGAGGTCAGTTCGAACAACTAAAGATGAAGGAAGATGTGAATATTGCAGTCTACTTCTTACAAGTCGATGAAATAGTGAATTCAATCAGAGGATTGGGAGAAGAAATCTAAGAATCTGTAATTGTTCAAAAGGTACTAAGATCTCTTCCTATGATATTTGACCCTAAGATATCAGCACTAGAAGAAATATTAGATCTAAATCCAATAGGCATGGATGAACTGCATGGAATATTCACAACATATTAACAATAAGAACATAGCAACAAAGCATCCAAAAGATCAAATAAAAAGAAAAATCAACAAGAAGAACATAGAAACAACAGTGACGTATCGGAATATGATGAAGAAGTGACCAACTTCATTAAAATATTGAACAAGGGAACCAACGATAGGTATAGAAGTAAGCTTCCTTTAATTTGTTTTAATTGTGATGGTATTGGTCATTTTGATAAAAATTGTCCTCATAATAAAAAGAGAAATGATGAAGGTTACTCAAAAGGCAAACAAACATATAAAGGCAAAAGAACTAAAAAGAAATTTTTCAAGAAAAGTTTATGCACCAAAGAAGACATCTCATCATCAAATAAAGATGAAGTTAGTGACAGTGAGACAGGAAGAGTTCCATTCATGGCAGTAGAAGACTCTGATAAAGAAGACTCTACAGAAGAATATGAAGAAGCCGAAGAAGAATATGAAGAAGTCGAAGAAGAAATTGAAGAGGTAGAAGTTGACTACCGAGAAGAATTGATGTGTGCCATAGAAGTTATCAGAAGAGAAAAGAAGAAAAACAATAAACTACAAGAAAAACTAGACAAGAAAGAAGATACTCAAGAACTAGAAAAAACGATCACAAATTTGAAGGTTCAAATAGAAGAAGATAAAAGAATTGAAAAAGCACTCAAAGAATAGCTAGAAAAAAAGGACATGAACATTGGAAATTTGGAAGTAGAGATTGTCACATTAAGAAAGGATATTCAAAAGAAAAATATGTAGAGTAGCTCAAAAGTTTTGGATAGCGTTATCAACAGACAAAAATCTCATCTTGACAAGTCCAGACTTGGATACAATCAAACATAAAAGGGATCAAGCTCCAAAACAACAGAGAAAGAAACACATCCAAAAATCTATGCAGAAAAAATCGAAGGGGATAGGAAGATATACAAGGAATATTACAGGGAAACTCCTCCACCGAGAAGATTCAGATTTCAGAATCAACAATAGACAGATAGGCCTCAATAAGAAGAAGGATTTATAAGAGCACCTCCTTTTAGAATATATTCAAATCCCAGGTATCAAACTATATTTTTTGATTTATGTTGTGCATGTAATAATTTTGGACATAAAGCTGTGAATTGCAGATCTAACAACATGAACATAAACATCTTTGAAATTTATACACAAAAGGGTTATCCAAGAAGGCCTAGTGAAACACATGGAAGAAGTTACAACAGGTTTGAATAATTGAGCACTGAAGTGGAATGTTACAAATGTAACAACTTTGGACACATGGCCAAAGATTCCAGAATGACATTCCCTCCTAGAGAACCGCAACAGAATAACAACAGTCACAGACAGGAACCTCAGAAAAGGACATGGATAAGAAAGGAGAACCAGTATAGCAATGAAGAATGCACACTCTCTCTACAAACTAAGTAGAAGAAACATGGTTGGTATGTTGACAGTGGTTGTTCAAAACACATGATAGGTGATAGAGATTGGTTTCTTACATTAAGAAGGGAAATAGATGGATCAGTCTCCTTTAGAAATGATGATTCACCTAAAGTCATTGGAAAAGGCACAGTCAGAATTGGGAACACGAATACAAAGGAAGAAAATGTTCTACTAGTAGAAGATATGAAACATAATCTTCTAAGTGTGAGTCAAATGTGTGACCAAGGTCATAAAGTTACTTTCGATTCACAAAAGTGAGAGATAAGAAAAGAAGATTCAAGAAAATTGATTGCTATAGCTGCAAGAACTTCAAGCAACATATATGTGTTAACTGAAATTGGAAATGAAAAGTGTTTTCTAGGAAAGGAATATGAAAGTTGGCTATAGCACATAAGAATGGGTCGCATACATTTTGATAACCTTGTCAAAGTCAACAAAATATAATAATTCAGAGAAATGTCGCTAATCACGAAACCAACCAACACTTTATGCAAGCATTGTCAACAAGGAAAGCAAACAAAGACCAGGTTCAAATCAAAGGAATATTCAACGACAATACCACTAGAAATTGTGAACACTAATCTAGTTGGACCAACTACAAAAAAGGTTTTAAAAGGTGAGAAATACTTTATGTTATTAGTTGATGATTATACAAGAATGACTGCAGTTTGCTTTCTCAAGAACAGGTTAGAAGATTTTGAAAACTTTAAGATATACAAGGAAATGGTTGAAAATGAAATGGATTCAAAAATAAAATGCTTGACATCTGATAATAGAGCAGAGTTCACTTCAAAGGATTTTATGGACTATTGCAGTAGTCATGGAATAAAAAGGCAATTCTCTATTACTAGGACACCTCAACATAATGGAATTATTGAAAGAAAGAACAAGACAGTACATGAAATGGCTCGAACAATGCTAATGGATTCCAAATTGATAGATATATTTTGGACACAGGCAGTGCATATAGCAGTTCACATTAAAAATAGAGTAATGCTCAGAAACAACACTGACAAAACTCCCTATGAGTTATGGAAAGAAAGACCAGCAAATGTGAAACACTTCAGATTTTTTGGAAGCAAATTCTACATCAAAAGAGAAGATGGCAGAATGGGAAAGTTTGAATCTCGTGTGGACAAAGGAGTACTTGTTGGCTACTCAAGTAGAGGGAAAACATACAAGTGTTACAATATGAGATTGAATTTTTTTTTGGAAAGCATCAACGTAAAAATTGATGAAACAGGTAGACCAGAATCATAGGAAAAAAGAAAATGAATCAATGGAACAACCTTTTGAAGAAGAAGTAGAAGATGAAAAAGAAGTATAAGAGGAAGATGAAGATAATCTGATAGAAACAGAAGAGAAAGTTCAAAAAGTGTATCCAAATACACTTAGTAGACGAGTACAGAAGAATCATCCTTCGAATCAGATTATCAGAAACAAAGATGCAGGAGTTGAGACTAGAAGAAGAATCCGTTCACCAGAACAAACACACCTAGCACTCTTATCTACAATTGAACCAAACTATTTTGAAGAAGCCAACAAGGATGAATTTTGGAATAAGGCCATGGATAAATAATTGGATCAAATAGAGAAAAATGACACCTGGTAATTGGTTCCAAGACCAAAGGATAAGAATGTGATCTGTACAAAGTGGGTATATAGGAATAAATTGAATGAAGATGGACAGGTTACAAGGAACAAAGCTAGATTGGTATGTAAAGGATATGCACAGGTTGAAGGAATTGACTTTGAAGAGACATTTTCCCCAGTTGCCAGAATGGAAGCAATATGATTGCTTTTAGCTTATGCATGCTCCAAAAATATTAAAGTGTATCAGATGGACGTAAAATCATCTTTTTTGAATGGGGAACTTGAAGAAGATGTCTACATTGGACAACCAGAAGGATTTGAGTTGTCAAAGAATGCAAACTATGTGTGCAAATTAAAGAAGGCCTTGTATGGTCTAAAACAAGATCCTAGAGCATGGTACTCTAGACTGGATAAATATCTACAACAGGCAGGGTTCAGAAAAGAAAGTGCAGACAACAACCTCTACATCAAGGTAAGTCAAGGTAATATTTTATTAATTGAAGTTTATGTTGATGATATTATTTTTGGTATTGATGATGACAAGTTAAGCCATAAATTTGCAAAGGATATGCATAATGAATTTGAAATGTCATTACTTGGAGAACTATCCTTCTTTCTGGGACTTCAGATACATCAAAGCAACCAAGAAATTTTTACTTCTCAAACCAAATATATTAGAGAAATGCTAAAGAGGTTCATAATGGAATATTGCAAACTAGTTATCACTCCCATGCAAACGAGTTGCAAGTTAAGAAAATATGATGATTCAAAGTCTACAGATTAGAGGAAACACAGGTCAATGATTGGAAGCCTACTATATGTGATAACATCCAGACCAGATGTGATGCAGGTAGTTGGACAAGTGGCATGATTTCAAGTAGCACCAAAGTAATCACATGTATTAGTAGTGAAGAGGATTTTCAGATATCTCAAAGGAACATAAGAGTTTGGATTATGGTATCCAAAAGGAAAAGATCTATCACTTATTACGTACACAGATGTAGATTGGGCAGGTTGTATTGATGATCGACGAAGAACCAGTAGAGTAGCATTCTACTTCAGTGAGTGTTTAGTATCATGGCTAAGAAAGAAACAATCATCAATATCTCTATCTACATCTGAGGCAGAGTATATTGCAGAAGCAACATGTTGTATACAGGTTCTTTGGATGAAACAAACTCTGACAGACATAAAGGTTGAGTATGATGAGCCCAGTCCAATCTATTGTGATAATACAAGCACCATCAGTATCTCAAAGAACCCAGAGATGCACTTCAAGACGAAGCACATTCCAATAAAGTATCACTTTCTATGGGAACAGGTTGCAGAAAAGAACATCAGAGTTGAGTATGTGGGCACAAAAGAACAAGTGGCATAAATCTTTACAAAACCACTTCCACGATAATCCTTTGAGTATCCTCACCATAGACTTGGAGTTATTTCTACTCCAAAATGAATTATTTTGAATTCTTATCTTATATGTCTTATATGTACACGAGGAAGCACCATAAAGAGGAAATTTCAGTTAGGGGTAGCAGCCCCCGATGGAAAGATACCTTTGCCATTGATGACAAAGGGGGGGAGATTTATTCGATACAGAGGAAAGGGGCATGATTGTAGGGGGAGAAATGGTCACAGATATGTAGAGGAAAGAGGCATGGTTCCATGGGGATAATTAATGATATGACTTCAGTATTGCACGAAATTATTTCAGTATTACATCAAAGTGTTTCCATCAATGCCAAAGGGGGAGATTATTGATTAAGGTTGGTTGTCATTGATGTCAACCCTTGAAGAAAGCCCAGTGGCACAAAGATTTGAGTAATAGACCCAAGTTTGTTTTATGTAAAGATGACTCATTATTGTCTTGTCATGGTTGATAATAATTCCAAATGTATGAACTCCAAAGTGGTTCGCTTATGGTGAAAGCCTTCATGGGAAGACACTTTAAAGATTGAGTTATCCTATAAGTATGGTTAGAGAAACCATGCTTATTTGTGGAAAAATGACATGAAGGTCAGTGAAATTTTCAATGAAACAATCCTATATGGATAGTGTTTGACATGCCAGTTCTGGTGGTATGTGGAATGTCACATAACTCCTCACGGTTAGAGAGTTATGGCCATGAGAAGTTGGAGAACCCATGTTTGGGTAATGGACCCAAGTTTGTTTGATGGATAATAGTATGAGTTTTTATATTTTTTAAGGTAATACTATTCTACATTGATAAAACATGTCATGCCATTTATGGTGGTATGTGGAACGTCACATAAATCCTCACGGCTTGAGAGTTATGGCCTTACGAAGTTGGACGACCCTCATATGCTATCTAGAAGCCCCAAAAGGTCAAAGTAGTCAAAGTGGTTTAAGGTATTTTATAAGGTAAATAATAAAGTGAAGTGATGAGTGTACTATAATTCAAAGTGAACACAAAATAAATTATTTAAACAATAAATTTAATGGAGAAATTAGAAGTGGGTTAACCCTAAAATAAGGAAAGTGGGCAAAGTGACCTACAAGATGTTTTTAAGGAAGCTACTTGGAGAGTATAAATAAGAGGCAATGATCTTTCATTTTATATCACACTTGAGAATATTGAATATATATAGGTGTTCGAGGTAACTAAAGGATATCTAAGCCTAATTTTTGAGGGAAGGTGAAGAAAAAAAGGTCGGAATTCAAGGAAGGATAAATTCTTTTGATGATGTTTTCTAAGGTATGTTATTTACAGGTCATCTCACCATTTTCACAATAACGTTTTTTCCATAATGATTCAAACCATGAAATTTCTATTCCATTGAGGAAAAATATCCAAGTATCTGTGGTAAAAGCTTCATCTTGTGGGTCCTTGTATTTTTAGAGTTACACTCCGTGGAAAATAGAGTTTGTGGCTAGTCCTGAAAATAGTCTAAAATAGGTGTTTCAGGTACAAACATCATAACTTATTCATAACAGATCCAAATTCAGTAAGACCGAATGTGTTGGTTAGAGAAAAATCTTTAGTCTTTTGTGTAATAGTTTCAGATTGATTCAACAAACATTCTGTGTGGGGCATGCTCTACAAGGTCACTCTCTAGAATATGCTAGAATTCAACAAGGTGTGCCATTTTTGCTATAAATCCTTTTCTGAGAGGTTCCAAGTAGTGACACCCGGAGGAATTGCATAAAGAAAACTGAAGAAAATTGTGTATCATTTTCATATATTTATTCATTATAGGTACAAAGTTATGATTATTTCAAGTTAGGGTTGTTGACTAATCCAAAAATAGTCATGTGAGACTACAGAAAAGTTTGATGAAAATTCTAGTCTCTTGTTGTTAAAGTTAATGAAGGTTTGAAGGTATGTGATCATATACACCAGGTCTATTAAAGAGTTACAAATCATATTTGGATTATGAAATTGATGAGGGATTTTGGTTAAGGTACATGTTTGGTACATGGTTGAGACAAGTACTTGATGAGTTGGCACATACATGAGGTTTATAGTTGATGATGTTAGTACACATTGATGAGTCATATTTGATGAGTAGTTGACAAATTATTGGTACATACTTGGTACATGGTTGGATGCACTTTTTTATGGTATAGGTTGATTACAGGTTGTTTGGTATAGGTTGGTGCATGGTTGATGCACTTGTTTATGGTACAAGTTGATTACAAGTTGAGGTGCAAGTTGATGCATGGTTTAGGTTTATTGGTACAATTTTACAGTGGTATACCTCACAGTGATAGTGTGACAGTGGTTCCATCATTCTACTTCTACTTCAGGGCGGTTGGACGGGGCAAGGACAAGTTGTTGTAGCCACCTTCTGGTTGTTGCCGGAGAACATAGGGGGTTGTAGCCTCCTTCTGGTTGTAGCCAGAGAATTGGGGAGTTGGAGCTTCCCTCGAGTTGTAGCCTGAGAAAATAGGGGTTTGGATCCTCCTTCCAGTTGAAGTTGGAAAACAAAGGAAGTTGGTGCTTCCAATGAATGTAATTCTTCAAGACATATAAGAAAAAGAATTATGTGGTTTTCTCCCACTTTGGGTTTCAATGTAAAACACCGGTGTACTATGTATGTGTATGATTGTTCATTTGTTCATTTCTCATTATTGGATGATAATTCTGCAATGATATAATACTTGGATTATTTGGTTAAAAAGGACTATAATTTCTCTATTATTGATTCAACCACCCCTGTTAGTAATCCAACATAATAACACTTCATTTTTATGGTCTCTTTCTTCCTTGGAGATTTTTCGTGGATTTAGGATGTATATGTTACTTGGTCTTCTTGTTTAAGTTGCAACCAATCTTCCTTAACCTTCTTCTTTGATTTTTCATCTTTGTGATTGAAACGTGAGAGTATATCCTTGATCACACATTTTACTAACACTGAGTAGATTATGCTTCAAGTCTTCAACCAATAAGACATTCTTTTCTTTTACATTTTTTCTTCCAATCTCTACTACACTTTTTCTAATTATTTTGGCAGATGTGTCATCTCCAAATGAAACATTGCCACCCTTTCTCTTCAAGATGATGAATTTATATTAATCCCCGGTCATCTGTGAAGAACATCTACTGTCTATGTACCATTCATATTCTTCTTTACATTCTTCAATGGTCAATTCTATTCGACAATCTTCATTGTTTGGAATCTATTTCCTTCTCCATATTGTGGTTGGCATAGGGACATATTCATTCATATATCTGCAATCTCGTGCTTTTTGACCAAGATAATTACATTTCTAGCATACAATATTTTTGTCCATCAATGGGGAAAATGAATTACAACTTTTTTTGACAAATCCACAATTATTTCCATATATTCTATTTACACCATTCATGTTTCTTGCATAGTTGTTCCTTTCATTGATTCTGCAATTAATTGCCTTGTGTCCAAATTTTTTGCAAGTATAACAATGACCAAGAAAGAAATTTTGATACCTGGGTAGGAGGTCTTCTTGGATATTCATCTCTTTTCTACTCATTCCTTCTTTTGGTATCCTGGTCCACTTCTCATCAACTGTCTGTGTAGCTCTTTCTTCAATCTTCTTGTTAGTATTTGAATCTTCTTTGTATGAAGTTTCACCCATGCATCCAAGATGTGTTAAGTATTTTGGCACTTGAGATTTTATTAAGATATTGCTCAATGAGACAACTGATTGTTCAAGTTTCTCACAATCTTCTTCTTTCTTCATCATTTGGACATTCTTTACTTCTCCTATTATTCTTTCTTATTCGAGTAGAATTTTCAAGGAAATGGTTTCTTCTCTTAGTTTCTCAAGTATTCTAATTGTTTCTTCAAGCTTACAACTGTCTTTTCACAACTACCCAATTCACTTCTTAGTTTTCTATGCATGTCTTTGAGCTTGCTATTTTCAATCTCAACATGCTTCAATTTTTTAAGATTCTCATCTTCTTGTTGAATCATTTCTTCTTCATGATTTTCTTCTTCTTCATTGGAATTTTCTTCTTCAGTGTCATCTCTTTCAATCCTTGGATGAATACATTCAAATTCAACATGTCCTACTCCTTCACAATTAAAGCAAAAGAACTGATCTCTATTTGCTTCTTTGAAATCTGAGATGTTGTAATTTGATTGAACTTCTTCTTATTCTGCTTCTTCCCTTGCATAAAGTTCTTGTAGCTTGTCCCAAAACTATTTTTCCAATGCACATGATGCCACCTTGGATTTCATTGAATATGTCAATCCATCCAGGATGGTATCTATTGCTAATTTTTTCTTCCTTTTTACTTCTTTCTGAGTTGTAGTCTTTGGTTTCTTCAAAGAATTGTATCCTGAAGCAACTGAGAACCAAACATCTACCCCAATATATTTCAAGTAAGTTTCCATTCTATTACTCCATTATTCAAAATTGTTTCCATCAAATGGTGGAATCCCATTTGGAATGTTGTCTTCCATTTCTGCTTAGGATCCTCCCTCTAGTGGTTAAACTATACTGAAGGTAACCTGCTCTGATACCAAATTTTGATACTGAGAGGGGGGTGAATCAGTATCAAGTACAATTTAAAAACTTTTTCAAGTTATACTTAAACCATTCAATTATATCCAATGAGCAATGAACAATAGTATAAGAGTCACTCCAATACACCAAAATACACCATGCACAATATATGAGAAATAATCAATAGTTATTGTTCAAGGGAAGTAATGACTTCCAAAGGTAGCTACAAATTCCAAATATAAAGGGAGGGATACACCTCCAAAAGGAATATAGAATCTTCCAATATCAAGAGAGGGTTTACCTCTCCATCCTTTCCCCTTCCTTCCACCCAAGAATATATGAGAGATAATAAAACTTTACATTAAATCATCACCATCAACTAACCATCACATAGAACCTGATAATGCTTCCCGAGACATCTTCAAGTTCTGCAATTATTCACTTCTTATAATACTTTGATCCTATATATTCTCTAAAACTCTTTGAATGCTCCCCAAAAATAAGTCATAGAGAAAATGGTAGACCTTATTCAATTATGGTTTATTCAGGAGAGCAAACTTGTACAGAATGCCCCGCACTTAATATTTAACATCAAATTTTTAAATTCGCACACAAGAAACTAAATATCGTACTCTATCCAATGAAATTGTTCAACCTTTATTTGGATTCTCTATGAATAAGTTATGATTGTTTTACTCGGAACACCTGTTTATGACTAGCTTCAAGACTAGTCAAAAACCCTATCTTCCACAGAGTGTATCTCCACAATTATAGTGAATAAAGAGATGAAATTTTTACTACAGGTACCTAGATATGTCTTCTCAATACCAGATCAATTTCACCATCTGAATATTTCTATAAAAAAACGTTATAGATAAAATGGTAAGATAACCTGTAAATAACATACCTTAGAACACATCATCATCCTCCCTTGAAATCCTACCTTATTTACTTCATATTTCCTCTGAAATTAGACTTGTGTGTGTTTAAAATGAATGTATAATGATATTTATTTATACCCTTTATGTCACTTCATTTTAACATTAGGGATGACTTGACACTTTCTTATTTTGTAATTCTTTTCTTTAATTATCTTCAAGGCCGACTTGTACTTCCTTCTTCAATTCACTTTGTCATATTAAAAAATTCATTTCTCCTCAACCATGAGGATCCACGTGAAGTGACACCTACCACCAGAAACAACATGATGTATAATATCCAACCATGGGTGTTGTGTCGGCATGTGCATTGTCCTTTATGTACAAATACCTTCATCAATCTTGCGGTCCAAAACCAATGACTAGGGTTGACATCAATGACAACAACCAATCTTCCAACAAGTAAGTTGCAAGAGATGAAGTTCGATTTTCAAAGGTTTATTGACCAGAATATTTAAGGACAACCATCGATTCCAAGGTATGCCATTCTATTTTCTTCCTTGAATAGGAAAAATTCTAGCAGATTTAAGGAAAATTGTGTAGTGATCTATCACGTTGTCTATCTTGGATCAAGGACAAATCCAAGGGAGGTCTTTCCCCCTGGCACACTCCAATGTATACATGGGATAAAAAATCTAAAACTTGAAAAAGGATATAGTTATGGAACACCTTTTAACAAACAAAAATTGGATGCAAAATGGGAAAAAACACTACCATATCTGAAATGGTTTGTTGGGTACATTGCTTAGATCACTACTGACTAGGAATTTATCTCACTTAAACAAGAAAACCCAACCAAAACACTCAATGAACCTCAAATTCACTTCAAATTCAAACAACAAAAAAGAGGCTCAAACAAAGAGGAGATCTTTGTCATCAAACCCCTAATAGGATTAAAATACCAAACAAAGTTTATATTTGATCAAGGAAAATCATAAAAAATTGAAAAAAAGTCACCTATAGGGGTGGTTGTGGTTGAGAAGGTATGTAGCTAGAGATCGTCTACATGAAATCATCGCCTAGTAGGTATGAAACATGTGATTTATTTCTCTAGTGTCTACCAGTTAGTCACAATAGTCTACAAAAATTGGGAAAAGGCCCATATTTGTCCTATGTATGACACATCTAGAAGATATATTTCCTCATAGAGTGATAAGGAAGACTAATAAACTATAGAAACATGTTTCAAAGGTAAAGAAACAAGGGAAATAAAACTAAGGAAGAATCAAAGATCTTTCCTTAGTGGACTCGCCAATTCTGTTAGCGGATAAATCTCACATATGGATAAGCAATACCTCGCTTGGATCTTCCCTTGATCCAAGACAAACATCAGGATAGACCACAATAAAGTTCTCCCTAGATATACTAGATTTTTCCTAATTATGTTAGTGAAGTGGAATGAAAGGCATACCTTATTTCTAAAGGTTGTTGTCCTGTTATCTTGGCCGGTGTAACTCCAAAGATCTAAGTCCATCCCCTGCAACCTGCTACCTACACATAAAGAGACAATACATGTCGTTCTCAAGGGAATGAAAATATATATTAGATCTATCCTAATCTACTCAAGGAATGATTATATCTATCACAAATGAGTATCAATCATCGAATACACATGCATTGGAAGAGGAGAGCCATATTGATCTATATTAATCAATGGTGAATAGTGAACCAATAATGTAAGCATACCTTGAGTCATGAAATAATTTCTCCTTTGGCCCTTGATGTAGCTCCTCCTTATCTATCACACAAACAAGGATAACATGATATGATGGTTGATCTCTATAGAAGAGAGCCTCTAGAATTTTTGCAACAGATACATGTAAATGATTTCGCTTTCATATTTCCCATGGAATTCCTTCCTTATATAGATAATTGGATGAGGCTAGGAGAGACCTCTATATCTCTAGAACTTAGTGAAACTCAATTGGATTGGGATTTATCAAGATCATATCACGAGAGAAACAAATCACCCAATGTTGATCTCCTTGGAAATCACCAAATCTAGAAGGCTATAGGGGCGATAGAGAGCTAGCAATACTACAACTAGCACCCATTTGTGGGATGTCAACTATGAATATAGAAACCAGTTTCTCCCTATCAAGAAGTTCGGGCACAACCATCCTCAAAAATAGGGTAAATCGGGGGAAAAAGTATGTGTCTCGGCATGATTTCATCAATGGGTCGTCCATGTGTCCCTAGGGTGGAAAATGATGTTGTTACATATAACTCTATACCAATACAAATCCATTAGATTTTGATCATTGTACAATTGATGTTGTTTTCATAGAAACAATTATAGAATTAGATGCTCTCAAAGACAAATCATTATTCCCTTTAGTGGTCACACATATGTTGTTAAAAGACATTATAGTAAGAGTACTTGAATTGCTAATCAAACACACATTTGTTCTCTATGAAACAATGGTCACAAGGTATTAACAAAAATTAAAATCTGTAGAGGGTAGGATCTTATAGGGACTAACTTCATTGAAAATTTGGTCTTCTTCCTCAAGGGCATGGATTTATGTAGGGCTAAAGTATTAGAAATATGCAATGTAATGCCCATATTTATATATAAATATCGTTATCAACAATTTATTTCTTAACTAAGGCAAAACCTATTGAGCATAATATTGATATTCATACCAGTGACTTCAGCAATTTAGATTCATCAAATATTAAAGACTTCCTAGCAGAATAAAATAAATGCATAATTTAACAGGTTACCCGGTTCTGATGCTAAGCTCCGTTGTCAGCTGCCTTGCTACTGCTTCTCTCCTGCTACCTGCTACAAGTCCAGTCCTATTGCAAACATAGAAAAAATTGCCCAAAACTATTGTCCACCCTGCCAGCTAGGAAAACGACCTAGCTCCAGGATATCTACGGATATCCTGGCCCTCTGAGCCCAAAACCTCCAGCAACCCCGGTCCACTGTGTCAATCCCAAACACAAAATTCCTCCCTGGTCCAATACTCAGAGTTCTCCCCAAAATCCTTCTCCACCCCTCTCGAATGAATCCTCTTCCCAACTCTTTCCCCCCCCTTATTCCTCCTTCACCGCCTCCCCCCCGCATTTACCTCCTCACCTAACAACCTTATTACCCTTATACATTCCCATTAATTATTTTATCTTCTCGGGAATCTTATTTTATCCCTTGTTGTATACGCAATCCACTTTGTATCATATTCCATTATTAAATACCTTATCCATTCATTAATATGTTTCCATTTTCGGGAACGTAACTTAAATTAGTAGTATATTTTATTATTCACCATTAATTTAATGCTTTATTAATTAATGAATTAATTAATAATTAATCAATCATTAACCATCATGAATACTATTTAATAATAATCAATTAGAAATGTTATTTTAAGACATAAATACAGTTTAGCTAATATTTTAGGATTACATTAATAAATTAATTATAATTAATAATCAAGGGTCGTTACATGCAAATTTTAAATCATGTTCAAACACCTCTTCTTGATTTTTATCTTCTAAAAATTCGGTAGTAATGCTTGGGTTAGTAGGATCATATAATGTCTTACACATATAGTCCAAGTATCTGCATACCCTAAATTATCTAGGATCTTCCACCTTTATTCCTCTCAAGTGCTAGAAAAAGAGGATCATGGAGCAATAAAATAAAAACAAATGCGGAAATAAAACACATAAGATGCACAATACAATGGAGACACAGATATACATGGTTCACCCAGTGTGTGCTACATCCACCAGAGAAATTATCAGGTCCTTCCTTTTTATTATCCATCAAATGAAGGGATACAACCTACATCACACCCATTGTAACTTCCTCTTCTTTCTCTCATAGTCTCCTCTCTCATAATACAATATTTGTATTGATGCATAGCCACAATACATTTCCCTCATAAAAGAGGGTTTCCTTCTAAGGAAAAAAAACCCTAACATAACTTCTACCATTGGATCTGTGATCTTATAATGAACAATCCATATTTACTATGAAATTGCAATATACATTTACAAGGAAAATTTTCCTTTGGGGGTTTCTCCCTCGAACCCCTTTCGGGGGCTCACTTTCCCCCAGACCCCCTAACTAGGGGGATGAGCCCCCCGGACCATGCAGGGGAGGAAATCCCCCCTTACAAACCCCCTGCATGGAGGGGTGTACAAATGTCATGGGGTATAAACACGGCTGAAAACAAAGACCTATGAAATAGGAAGATAATCCGGCTCCACAACCAACATTAAGTTTCGTCCACCTCTATGATATCCCAAATTCTCCACATCACCACACTTTATCAATCATTTATTTTGGGATAATCAAATTCATCCTTATTATTTTTTCATCCTATGCATTGACCCACACTTTGTATGCAGCCCATGACCATATCCTCTTGTCAAAAAATTATTCCTATTGCATATATTTTCCATTTCTTTTTATGACCAATTCTCTGTTATCTTTCTGCACCTTTTCTTTCACTTTTATTGTTCTCTTTTAGAATATAATACCTTTACCATCACTAATACTTCAAGAATATTATAACACCAACTCTACCATTAGGTGCTCCTATATTCCATCCCCTCGAGAAGGGATTATGCTTCATTTGGTAAATCTTGGAAACATCTGCCATTCCATAATCAAAATTTGTATCCATATTGATGTCTCTTCATTCAATGTTTTGTCTAGTCTCTTCTTAAAAATTGCAATGCCTTGGTCAACAATTGATGACATTATACCAAAAAAAATAGTGAAATTTTGAGTTCTAAAATGGACATACCAAGGAATATAATAAAATAAGAGTTATGAATTTTCAAAGGGGAAGAAATTAAACTAATTTTTTTTATCATATTTTTACTTGTTTGTTTATAGGTTTTCTCAAATTTAAAGTACAAGCACTCGTTGGATGAGGAATTAGGTTTACTCAAATTTCAAGTGCATAAAGTTTTTGGAAGTTTAGCAGGGATAGCAGGCCATTGGGGAGAGTGATGAATAGGATCATTTAGAATCCTAGACAAATCTGGCAAATCCAAAGTAGCGAGGAAAGGAAACTGTCGGTTTACTTGCGGGTATTGATGGCTTTGGGGTGGAAGCCCCGTCGGAAAACCAGTAGGAGCGTAAGCAGACTGTCCGTAGAGGGAAGCCCCTGGCTGATTCGGTCGTGGGAGGATAGGATAGTAACCCCAAGGATTGTAACCTTGAGTTTGAGCAGGGACCTGGGGTTGAGTAGTCTGAATCGAACCCCAAATAGGATTAGTTACCCTGGGATAAGGTTGGCCAACTGTAGGGACAGCTTGCTGCCCCCCAACATTTTGAGGAAAATTTTGTAAAAGTTGAGTCCAATACTGGGCCAATTCCAGAGGTATATTTTGTCCAAAGGGTGAGGTTGGTCCCCCTACTATAGGTATAGTTCCACCCGGAAGTTGTGTGCCAACCGTAGGTTTTGTAGTAACTGTGTTGTGTCTGGGAAAAAGAAAAGGAACCGTTTCACCCTGTCCACCAACGAGAGTCTGTGTGTTGGGTGCAACAGTCGGAATGGGGCCACTCGGATTAGGATTATCAGGAGGAAAAAGTGGGAGTGTCGGAATAAAACGAGGAACCTCATACCCAGGAAACTGATGACCACCTGGAGAACCAGCAGGGGTTTGCAAAGGTGTTGGATTAGGAGGATTCAACAGAGCATTCAATGCATGGTAACTGGGTGGTAATGTCGGGATGACATCAGGTATTTGTTGGGTATTGATAGGAGGAAGAGTAGTTGCAGTAATTTCGGTTTGGACACTCGTAGTATTTGGGAGATGGGCCATCTCGGGAGGAAGAACAAAATGATAAGTGGTAGTTTCGGGTGTAGTCTTCGTCTCAGGAGACAGAGGAGGGTTGATTGCATAAACAGGAGGTGACTCTATACCGAAAAGAACTCGACTGAAATTACCGGACCAAAAAGGATCTTGGCCCACTACACCGTGAGAAGGCCCAACAGTTGATTCAGAAGAAGTAACAATGGTTTTGTCAGAAGGATTTAATCGTCCAACAAGTCCTTCACCACGATGAACACGATAGTCCTCTATAGTATTTGTAACTCGAAAATCGTCTAGAGAGTCGGTTCGTGCGACTTGTGGCAGTAGGGTGGTGACAACTGGAACTTCACTGGTTTCCCCTTGTGGTGAAGTAACCGCAGGGACTTCAGTCTGATGGGGTGAACCCTCAGGTGTACCATTAGGTTGAGGATCGTCCAAATGTTCTGGAGATAATCCTTGCATTCTACGAGAACGCCGCGGAGGAGCAATTGTAAACAAGTGACAAGTTCCGCAAGAAAAATCCTATGGTCAACTTCGAGAAAATAAACAGCACTCAATAGTAAACAAAAAAAAAACTAGGAAGCAATCACCAAGCAAACCATACCTTCTAATTTCGAAGACACTAGTTGGTGATGAAATCCAACGTCGCAACAATGAGACGAGAAGGGGCGGGGCTAAGGTGGAAAAGTTACATTGACAACCTGCTTAACAGACTTACGCCATGGTGCAAGCTCCCACACATAATCGTGGGTATACCCTCCAAGGATCCCGAGTGAGTTTGATCAACGTCGATTCCAGGTACCGTGAAGACTTTCCCCTCCACAGTCACCTTGGGTAAGAACCTAGAGAGATAGGCCACTAAGGTCACCACAAACAACAATACATCCTGGGGGGACAGTCGTCAGTCCGATCCACACGCAAGGGTAGGGTATCGAGCCCAAAACCAACTCAAAGGCTTCCACTCATAATTGTGGGTATACCTCATAGTGATCCCCGTAATACGTGCAATCTCTACACCGATGTCAACAAAGCAGGGTTAGTAACTCTGCCAACACCAATGCGACCTAGTGCTTAACCCTTGTGTTAGAAGGGCATCCCAGGACAATATGTTGCAAATGGAATTTAACACTCCCTAACTCAAGATTCTATTGTGTGTTTTTG